>JAHXMU010024562.1:14552-141046 GCA_019455685.1 Philornis downsi
TAAACAAATCTTACTATATTTCCATAGGAGTACAAAACAGAAAAATTGTGGTGCTCAATGGGAGTGGTATTAAAACGTAATATCAATGCAATGAATTCAGCAAACAAAAAGAAGGAAAATATTTATGAATGAAAAATACTAAATAATACTACTTATATGAACGTACTTCAAAACATTGTGAAAACAGAGAAATATTTAGGGAACGATATGAAAACATTTGTTGATTTTTGTTTCATATCCACTTTGGAATTTTTCTACTGTGAAATATTCTGACGTGAGTTCAGGGAATTTGAACTCATATACTCGAATAAGAGAATTTCACATATAGTTGAATTTCACATTTCTAATAATTAAGTCGAAGGTTTTAAAATAAATAGACAAAATAAAAGACTGAACATAAAATAGATTTAAAAGTGATTGCCCGGTAAACTGCTGCCTTTCACTAGGTTTGTAACCCAGATTAGTTGAACGGAAATAATGCGTCTTTGAATGTTCCCAGATATTCCTGTATAATGCGATCGATTTAAAGGTTTCTGATAAAAATGGGAAAATGGTAAGCGAAAAAAGTAACACAATGAGAAGAGGGAAAGAGAAGAGTAACACGATGAAACAAATGAAAACTTACAATGGAAGATTTACATTGAGTTTTAGTAAAAGGCTTGAAATTAAAACGTATATCGTTCCAAATGTATTGCTCTTCAGCTATAATGGCCACATATCCGAAACATATTTCATAATTGGCTATACATGGAATATTTTATAGGATTGAACAATTCCTAAAATTAAAAGACATATTTTCGCGATAAAATCGGTATATTTTTGCAGGCATACCGAAGATATAGGAGAAACATACTTCATAACTGAATCTAAATGGAAGAACTTCTAAGCTTGGTATCAATATTAATAAAATAGGCGGAAGTCTTTTTATTGCGAAGAATTAATTATAGTATTCTTTTGAAGAAAATGTGTCAACCTATAAGGTGCGCAACTAAATTCCCCCTGTTTGCCAATAGATGGCGCAGGCTGTAGGTGCTAATTGATTCTGATATAAGCTAAACATCATGAACCAAGGCATATGGTAAACATAGCGCCTCGACACAATAGTGATTTTCTTTAGACGCCATATTTTTTTGTGGAGGCTGTCCGTACATGTTTCTCCGTCATCGCCTCGGCCGAATATTGACGCTGCGAGCCATATGTTTTGTATTTGGTGGGACCAAGTCGGTGTTATTTATTACGAGCTGTTGAAACCAAGCGAAATCATCACTGGGGATCGGCTTTTATTTGTATTCATCAATTGTAAACATGTTTTCATAATAAAGTTAAATTTTTATAAAAAAAAAACAGTGAGATCTTAGTTCCGCACCTAATGTAATAGAGTTTGGCTCTTTTTTCTAGAAACGTTGCATTCAGAAGAAACATCCATTTCCGTTAAGAAGAGGAGTGCCAGACGGTGCGTTGTAAATTGCTCAATAAAAGATTTTTGCTATAATTACTAATTTATGTTTTTGTAGCAGCTTAGGACTTATTAAAACTGTCTATTTTCGTTTTCAAAACTAAGTTTAGTAAATTCCAGGGGCGTGCTAAATAATACTGAGTTAGCTAAAATTGAATGAAAGATGTGAATCAAGTAGTATATGGGCAGAATTTGGTACTTTGCATGGAAGTTACCAAAGAGTGCGTGATAATTCTACTTTAATATGGACAATAATTCAATTTTCGGTAGTCTAAGAGTTAGCGACTACAGGGAGAAGGAAAAATTTTAGCAAGATAAATCAATTTGTACGGGAGGTACCAGAGAGAGCACGGCAACAATACAAGAACTAGGTGTATCAAACTCATAATGTGTATCAAATCTGACTGAAATCCAGGCGATGGATTGAAAGATATGAATAACACACGGTGGTTTAACGTGAGTCACGCCAAGAACGCCTAACCAACGGTGTGCAACACGCTGGGCATATTGCAATGCGAATACCAGCGCCCCTTTGGGATAGCCAAGTTAAACTTGGACTATCTAGGAATAGGGGCTAGCAGTTTTGGGAGCATGCTACCGCAATTTCCAGCCCTTTCTTCTAGCCAGAGAATACCAATTATGCTAGCATGGAACATAATCCCAATTGGCGGAGGTGAGGCCTATCTTACCACCTGGGCTAATCTATGGGTCTGTAGCATTCGGGTGCTCTCTACATTCGAGCACAAAGTTTCTACCAGCGATTTCAGTTTCAACCACAACCCTACACCAAATGATCAGGCAGGATCTCAGTTCCGGAACCACCTGATCCTCACGTTACCGGCCAAACATACCAGTTGGAGCTGCGGAGCAAAAGCTGCTACTAAATTGTAAATTATACACCATATTTTAAGGGATTGGTCGTCCTGCAGCACGGAGACCCCTGGTAGATGGAACGGTCGATACTACATTTCGAGGATGAATGAAAGATATGAAGATAAGAATGTGTGGGTTTTATAGGTCGTCTGTATACGAGGTGCACGAACAACCATGATTATTTGGTCGATGTTTTTTCAAATACTGCCAGACTCTATAAAGAACTTATGTTGGCGCAATCTGCGAGTTAGGAACCGATTTAAATCAATTTTTATCAAATACTGTCAGTCTCTATAAAGCAATACAATGAATAAGGACTTAGGTTGGTGCAGTCTGCGAGTTAGAAATTACAAGGAAATAAGTGAATTTCGCAAAAATATGAATATGTGGCATAAATGGGTCATATGTAATGGAAGTACCAGAAGTAGCGTCGTTATCCGGTCAATTTTCTCAAATTTTATAAAGAATTGTGCACCAAAATAATGAACAAAAATTCATGTCGTGACATCTTAAACTACGAATTGCAGGGAAAAAATCATAAAATACGTTTGTTCGAAAGATTTTGCGTATTTTAAACACTTCTAATTCCTGGGTGTTGTGTTTTTACGACGTCATATGATATACACTTTCATCCCCTTGGTTGGTGGTGTAAAAACATTGGACCATGGAATGAAAATGTCGTGTTAAAATCCTTCAGTTTTTTTGTTTCTTTCTTATCTTCTTTTAATAATTAGAATTCGAATTCTTTCAAAAGTGAAATAGCGTGGTGTCCGTACAGAGAATTTCCTTTTTGGGACGACGTAAAGGAAACACATTATATTCTTTCATACGAAAATTATCAGATACCTCTATTTGACATTCCTTTCAAAATCCAAATCAAAAATTGTCACACTTTCTAAGGGAAAGGGCATAATTTTAACACTGCAGCAAGACAGTTTTCATAAAAGAAATCTCGTTTTATTAAATCAAATATCAGGTTGTTCGAATGACATGGGATAAAAACAAAGTCATTCCTTTTTTGTAGACGCTCGTTCATTCCAGCAACCACTGTTATAGCTATAATTTTGTATACGAGTATATATTAAATAGTGTGATTTATTGCTGTGTACTTTCCTTAACATAAGTTCTTAAAATATTTTTCAACTTAACAATCTTTTCATAGGAAAACCGACACAAGTAGGTTGATGACAATTCTTAAATGTATACGTTTGTTTGCATGTGCCCTAAAACTTTCATCAGATCCATTAACTTTCTAGGAATCCCTGAAAATTCAAAGCGAAATTTTGCATTAACAAAAACTGCAGAAACTCCAACCAACCCTAGAAAAAGGCTCTAAATATAACAGCAATGAATCGATTGTAGAACAGGACACTGTCATCAAAGCATATGTCTTTATAGGTATATCCTTTCCGATGCCCTATTTCCCCATGCACATTCAACCCATGCACCAAGAGCAACAAATGAGGAAACTCAATCAAGGCACCAGATTCGCATGGTTAAAATGTAGTCACGTGATATTAAGTCTACTTAAATCGAATGGAGTAAATTTGACATTTACGAAACACATTTACACACATACATACACACACATAAACACACACCACAATCGTTTCTCATTTTAGCCATTCGATGTTAGAGTGACTTAGTACCTCACCTCAATTCGTTTCGCATCAGTTGCGTGGAAGTGTGCGTAGTATTGCCATTTCCGGCGGAAATGCGTTTCACAGCTGCTACGTGGTTGATTTCTATAATGCATCCATTGCAGTTTTTGGTTTATTTTGTGAGAGTTTATCTTCTTCTTTTTTGCTCCCGAATGCTTGAATGCAATATAGATGAAATGCGATTCTGATTTGTGGAGTAGTCGTGCGTGAAAATGGCAATTTATAATAGCAAAGTCTTGATGTTGCATTTTTTTAGTGTGAATAGAAATTTCAATATCTTGAACTTTGTGAGTTTTCGTGTCATTTTGTAAAATGTGACTATTATAATTCTGTTTCAAATATAGAAGTGTGAAGCATAGGTAGAGACAGGCTGTAAATCCTGGGAATAAGAAGTATCTGCTCATTCATAAACTTTCGGTTTTAAGCCAAGGAAATTAATTTAATTTTAATTTACTTTCTGACTTACTTTTACTTACTTTACCTCCAATAATCTTCCAATATCATTATGTGCAAGAGAAGATTGAATGGAATCAAAAGTGAAATCAAGAGATAAAATAATGTGTGTTTCATATTTATAAAACCGGGATCTCGTAAAAAATTTTGAATGAGATTATAGCTCCTGTTCAGTTTGCGAACAGTTTCTCTTCCACTGCATCCTTGGTCCTTGTGAGCGATTATTTTACCTATTTCGTGTTTTGCCAAACTTTTTTCTCGCCGCATATCTTTTTTGTAACTGAATTTTACAACTTCTTCACATAAATAATAATAATCGTATCGTTTGCACATTTAAAAACTCACTAATTCAACTTGGCGTTATAATTGTGAAGCACGGTAAGAAGAGAATTATCGCAAATAAAGGCACCTTTATGTGCGCAAATTACAAAATTTCTGTAAATGGTTGTTTTGTTCAAACAAGTATTTTGATAGAAAATCATAACAACAAAAAATGTACCGTTACACAAATAAAGCAAATTTATGAGTGGCTTTATAAATATGGAACGCACCTTATACAATATAGTTTGTTTGAAAACAATCTGAAAAGTTCACATGCAACTTATTGTAAAACTAACGATAAAGAAGTTTACATTTCTACATGTCTTTCACCGAATGCCTTTTTATGAGGCCCAATTATTAATATTCCTTCACCCTCTGTCTCTTTCCCTCTCTCTCTTTAAAGGTGTCTGCGTAAATATTTATGCATATATAATGCTTACACACACAAGAATAAATGAATAATTTCACAAAGTATCATATATGCAAATCCATTCAATGACTTTATTTGCCCTTACAGTGATCAAACACCCAAAGGGCTATTAAAAATATACGGCAATTCCGTAACGATTTCCATAGGAAATATCCTTATATGTAAATGAAGCATCCTTTGCAGAGACAACAAGTATCAACAACAAAGTGTTGCAAGCGTTTTTTATAGGCAACGCTTCACATCCATCTGTACGTGTACAAGGGATTCCGTGTACCATCTAATGTTCTCGAGAATGTTGTTCCACATCCACTCTTTGTGATTGTGTCGATTTTATGGATTTGTTGCAGTCAATAAATTCGCATTTGATTGAGATTTATCTACTTAGACTCTATTTGTTTACGTTGCCTAGATTTGTGAGAATATTAAATGCTTTTATGATTTTATATCAAATGCTAATTTTATGGAAAGTTACTGTATCAAATGATGTGATAAAAGAGATTGATCTCTTACACAGTGGTAATAAGATGTAATAATTTAAGACAGTTTAGTTAGGGAGAAATACGTAAGAAATATAAACTGTTCATGCACAGGTTTTCCCTTGATTTTGAAAATCTTAACAAGAAGAAAATATGTAGAAGTCCATGTATTCAATATCTTCCAATTAACCTCTGAAAATAATAAGTAGCTCTTCAATTGATTTTTCGAGCTACTACTTCATTGTGGAATCAAAAGTGTGATGGAGATTGCGTTAAGCTACAATTACAATAAGAGTATGGTTATTAAAATGTGAATTATTATGAATGAAATAGTTATTAACTCTACGTGCAAGAATCCTAAACAAAAACCGAAGTACATCATCCTTCCAATTCATGTTTAAGAGAGGTTAGCTCATGCCTAGTTGATGTCTCAAATTAGTTATGGTATTGACGGTTTTTCGAGAACAAATCTTGGTTGTCTTATAATAAACTTGGTTGACAATCTTGGTTGCACCATGATCATATATCATAATATACCATACGGTTTTAGGCGTTCCCTTTAAAAATTATAATGAATTTCGAATCATTCCATCATCTGGTTTACAACATTTACTGCGATCAAGATTCAGATTCATTAGATCAACTAGAAATCGACAACTTTTATTACATCTCACAGCAGGCTATTCTATAGTCTTAAAATCATTACGGTGCGCGTTGGCAGAGCTTGGAATCGGCTCCCTCTACATCTACGAAATTATGCCTAATCAAACCAAATATATTAGGTTTACATTAAGCGACCTTCAGTAGTCTATTTTACATTATGAGACCACTATTGACACTTGGTTTTCCTTTCTTTTATTTGCTTTATAATTGCATGTGCTTAGCGGAATCATAATAAAAACTTTGCTTTTAATATTTGAATCCATATAATTTTCAACTTTATTTTGTTAGTATTATTTTTTTTTTCTTTATTTTATTATTTAATATTGTACTAAAGAATTTTATATTATATTCATGATGTTATGTAATCGACTTTTTGGCTTTCCTTAAAAAAAAATATCAAAAAATTAACTCAAATTCTGGTACACGAATTCGCTTTTTAGTTAAAAACTTGAGAAAGGCATAAATGAAAATAAAAATATGAAAATATGGATTTTTATAATACTTTTTTTATTCAAACTTGAAAATATTTAAAAACTTTACTTGGCATTCTGCTCTATGGAAACTATAGAAATCCTGCCATGAGGAAGACCAGAACGGATGCGAAATAAAAAACTATTTGGATAAGTCTGGATACAAAAAGAAGATCAACGTTTAGGTGCCAAATGAGTTAGCCCAAGAGAACGTAATAGACGGAATTCCATTCCGCGAGCCACGGCTAAATCGCAAGAAAACTGATCCATTTCTGATACGAATTATTACTGATGATCGAAACAATAATGTCAAGTGAATAGTGATGAGCCGCAAACGGTGACCGTGTTAGGATTGACTGTCAGGAAGATTTTGCTGTGTGTTTGGTAAAATTGACAGGGAATCATAGTATTGTCAACAATTAAACCACCTGAAGGGAGCAACAGGCCAACAGGAGAAGACTTTTGTCCCATCAGATACTGGCTACACAAATCAATAGTAAAATTAATTTCTTTTGACAACACCTTATGTGTTCTCTACATATGTACATAAAATTTGTCATATATAAATATATATGTATAAAGAGCGATTTTATAACAGGGAAGGATATACATGTAACTAAGCTGGTTTATCGTGCTTATAGACGTGGAATTTCTAACACGACTATTTGGTAGGTATTTGAAATATACTGAACTTATTTTGGGAATATTTATTTGTATGCATTTATATTTAGAAAATGTCAGCACAAATGAAGGTGACATATTTTCCAGTATGCCGTAATTTCAAGAAAATAGCGTTAATTTCATCATATGATGTTATTCAAAATATAATGTTTTGTTACTAATCCATCAACATTTTTATTTTAATTTAATATATCAATCAAACTTCATACTAACTACGCCTCAGTGCCGCATGGCATATATTAGACTAGTTGGAAAAATAATTACATCAAAATTGTTTGTATATTAACCCTAGTTTTAATGCAAAATACAAATATATTTATGAAAAATCTAATTTCTTAATATGTACTTTAATATAAGCTCAAATTTTATACCAAAAGCTCTTCGACATTTTACAGTAAATACTTTTTCATTAATGATTTAAAAAATGAAAGTTTTACTAGTTATTTTAACGGTTGTGGTAGAATATTGTACTGACTACCAGAATCTTCTACATATACGCTGTTTTGCTATTTCAAATCGACACATAGCTACTCTCAAATTATTATTATTTCTCGTACTGAAGATATACATAGTCCTGCCATATGTTCTGTTACACAATTTCCAGCGCTTATCGTTCAAAACTTCTTGCGGGAATAGAACCGTTAACTTTTTTTCAGAACACATGCACTGATTAGTGAAGAATACTAGTCAGTTTGGTTTCAGTTTGCAATCTATTAACATGGAGTGGGGCGTTAAAGAGAATCGAGTCGGCGTAATAGCGTTGCATAAGTGCGGAAAGAGTGCTGGCCAAATTTTCGAGTTGCTAAAAGCACTCGGAATATCAAGAATGTTCGTTTATCGTGCTATTGCTCGCTTTGGCGAATTAGAAGACAGGCCAAAAAGTGGTCGCCCGCGCGAGAAATCCCCTTAGAAAGCAGAAAATCATGTCCAAGGAATTAGATATATCAACCAGATCCATGTCTAGGCTGATTCGGGATGATCTGCATATGAAAGCCTATTGTCGGTCCACGGGGCATCTTCTAACTCCTCAGCTAAAAAAAATTAGGCTGGAAAGATGCAAGCGACTTTTGCAGTGACACGCGGACAATGGCCATGAAAACATTCTGTTTACGGATGAGAAAATTTTTACCGTGGAAGAAGTTTTCAACAAACAAAATGACAAGATTTATGCCACTTCATCTAAGGAAAAAAGTTGTTCCAAGGGTTCAACGTGGCCATCATACCTCTTCCGTAATGATTTGGTGGGGGTACTGTTTTTAAGAAAAATTTATCGTGTGATGGCCAATACTATGCAAACATTTGAAAAAAACTGCAACTTATAACAATCATATATTGTCAACCCTCTTCAAAAAAATATATTTATTCAGAAAAAGTGTACAATACGAAATTGGCAAGTTCGGTATAGCTTTTAATGCTTTATTCTGCCGCCGCACAGTGTCGTGTTTTCATATAAACGGTGGCCAAAAATAGAAGGAGTTTTCAGAAAAGAATGAAAATTAGTACACATTGCTTTTATAAGTAGGAAAGAAAAAAAAACCAAGTTTAGAGAAAATCGGTCCAAGGACACGCCCACCTCCCATATATCCTGTAATGAAAAAACCTTATTTTTTCCAAAGTTGTTTCTGGAATTGAACAAAACTTGGCTCGATTGGTCTCTGATATATTCCGGATAACTTTGATAAAGTTTATGAAATTATCTCAAAGGACACGCCCACCACCCTTATATCCTTGATACGAAAAAGATGCAATTTGTCCACGAAAATTGTCAATACCTCTTTCGCATTTTGTTAACTTCTTCAATAGGTTTCCTATTTTTATCTGTTCCGATCCGATTAGATTGAAATTTTGCATGTAAATATATTTAGTTATATTGTAGCATATTGCCAGTTTTAAAAATTCGCAAAGGCCCCCCTCCCATACAAATAACATAAATTAAAAAATTATTTTAATTTGTAAATTGTGATCACATAAGAGCAAAATTTTACAAAAATTATTAATTCAGTGAAAAGAAATTTAAAAACATGAATTTTATTTATTTAACATAACATATTCAATATACATACACACATAAAATATATATAGTAGGTATTACAGGCAATCAAAATATATTAACAACTATTACTGTCATCACTTTCAGATTCTACCAGATTCGCTGTTTTTATGCTCTGAAATCTTTCTTTTGTAACTAAATATTCTTTCAGATCATTTATATCACTTTTCCTTAAAATTATTTTCTGACTATGCATCGAAATTGATGGCTCTGACTGCAGAATAAGATAATTTATTAGGTCTCCCATGGAGGCAATCCTACTTATTTTTCTCGTCTGTTTCAATCTTTCATTTCTTATAATTTTATGACTTGTCTCTATTGCTTCTTCTGAAAATATTCCAATGGGAATAGTATAATATTTAATAAAATCTATACCATGAACTAGAATTTTATGCACAGTTGTAGGCATATAATACCAAGGATATAATTTGAAATATAAAAGTGATGTATCTTTTAAAAGCTTTTCAAAATGCTATATATATATATATATGTATATGATGCTAGAGCACTTTCAACAGAAATTTTTTCATTAGTATTTGAACCTGTTAACCTTTCTGCGGCTCGCCTCCTTTTTGTTCGCATTGAACCCTCCTCATAAGAAACATTCGGTCGGCCTTTACGACTTGTACTTGCTTCCTAATATAGTATAAAATAATTAAGTTTTCTTGCAATACCAAAACTTTACACGGATACTTACATTACAAATGATTTCACAAAATAGTTCGCTATCTAGCCAGTCACTCAACTCAGTTTCAAATCTGTCTCTAATGCGATGATATTTAGACCAATTGTTAGAGAATTTTAATAGAGTAAGCTTTATTTTCTGTTGTTCACTTTCTAATAATACTCGTTTAAAATGCTTTTCGACAAAATCTTTAACATGATGCATAACATCGCATGGTCTGTTTTGCTTTATCTCTAGCCATAATTGAAAAATAGTGCGAATCCGCAATGAGGTTGACACTGAAAAACAATCATAAAAGAAATTCGTGCAAAATCGAGCAGCGGAATTTTAAATATATTAAAATACATACTTGTAGCTACAAAATACCAAAAAATTGGAAAAGTGTTATCTCTACTTTATTTTAAATTTTCTCCGAAAGTTCGCTGTTGCTGAAAAATCTTGACAATGTCTCACTACTATCTTTTTCTAACGAGATCCGACATATGATCAATATTTGTACACAAAAACAGTGTTGTAATTATAACTAAAGGCACCACTTACACCCTGTTGTACATTTTGGTAGCCGTTACATTCAAATAATTAAATTTTTAGTATTATAAATGAACCTTAAATTTGGAGCTTTTCCATAAATTTCGTATGCTGTACACAAACCTTAACTTTGAACCACTGTAACTTTAAAATTTAGAAAAAATTTTAAAAGATATTTTAGGTATGATCTAACCAGAGTGTTACAAAAAAAAATTAAAAAAAAAACGTTCGAATTTTAACATTGACGTTAACCATTTTTGGCCACCCTCGCGACACAGTGCGCCTTTGGAGTGATTTTAATTCAGAACTCTTTTCATAATCATACATAGTGGCTAATAGTTACAATGACTTTGAACTAAAGCCTGAAATATTAGAAATTTAGGATTTCGAACAAACTTATTTTGAAATTTATACAAGACATATTTTCATATATAAATAATATATATTATATATATTACTGTTAAACATACTCAGCTTGATCTGTGATTTAACCATGAGTCGATTTACAAACGAGCAACGGTTGCAGTTTATTGAAATTTATTATCAAAATTGATGCTGGTTTAAGAAAGTGCTTGGAGTACTTCTTCCATTTTAAGGTCAGTTTGCGCGACCTTCTGAGGCGGCTATTCGAAATCTTGTATATAAATTTCACACCAAATTTATATTATTGGATATTAGTCCAACAGTACGCATACGTAGATAAAGCAAAATATCGCTGCTGTATCCGCCAGTGTTGTTAATGATCGTAAATGATCGATTCGGCGCCGTTCACAGCAATTAGGCCCCTGTCACTTTTGCGGAAGTATTTAAGTATAAAACCTTTCAAAATATGGCTGGTGCAAGAAATGAGTGCTTCAACTCTAAAAGTTTTTCGACTCGATGCGTTCTTTAGTCCTTTGGAAGAACACAACTTTTAAAATACTATCAAAGCTGGGTATAAGAAATTGGAGAAGGAGCGCAGAAGACCTAAAAATAGGAGGATATTTTCCACATGAGGAGCATAAAATACGAAGGTGTGTCTTTTATACGTCTTGTACATACATATATAATGTACATAAATGTTCATTTTGGCCGCCATCTAAGTAAATAATTAAGAGACCGGATTAATTTTTTGTTTGTTTTTTTGTTTAAATACCACAGTATGTCATAAAAACATGTCAGATTTTAAGAAAAATATGTCGTCGTTTAATATAGCCAACATAAGAGCAAATAATAGCGTCGTATCTGTCCGGAAAGGATTCACACACTTCACAGGTGTAACCTGGTGGCATTTTGACACTTTTGGTCTCTGGAATAGGCCATACAACAACGGCTAACTTTTTTATTCGAAAATATTATGCTCAGTGGCGAAGCTCATTTCTGCTTGATAGATACGTGAACAAGCAAAATTCCCGTATTTGGTGTAAAGAGCAGCCAGAAGCATTGCAAGAACTGGGGATAAATCCCGATAAATTGACTGTTTGGTGTGAATTATGGGCTCGTGGCATCATTGGACCGTACTTTTTTAAAGACGACGAAGTGAGCAAGTTACTGTGCGAGCGAGCGCTACCGTGCAATGAGTACAATAGAGGAGCTGGACTTGGTTGACATGTGGTTTCAGTAAGACGGGCCCACATGCCATACAGCACGTGTAACAATGGCTCAAGTGAGAAGCGAGTTCGGTGAACAGTTTATTTCTCGTTTGGGGCCGGCCATACGGCTGCTTAAATCGTGCGATTTAACCTTTAGATAGCCTTTAGAATATTTTTTTGTGGGGCTATTTTAAGGCTCATGTGTATAGAGACAAGCCCTCAACGGTTGACGCACTGGAAGCCAATATTGAAGAAGTTATTCGTGAGATACCGGCCGATATGTTAGAGAATGTATGTCAAAATTGGAGCTAGTTTATGAACCATTTTTAAACTTTGAATGATATAGATCGTTTTATCGAACCAGGTAAAGATTTCATACATGTCTCTAAATTTTAAGTGTTTGTTTTAAGTTCTTAAAAAATCACACATTATAACAATATTATTTGGAGTCTTATGAGTAAAATAGAGCGACAGAAATTGTATATTTACGATTTTTTAAAGTACAAGACAGAACTTTGATATATTTTTATGAGACATATTTTCCATCTCAAAGAGACTCAATTACGTAAAGACAAAAATATTCAGTTAGCATTATTTCTCACTAATTAGTAATGAGGAATTTGAAGCCACAGAAACATTACCTTTATTTTTTTTCTTGTGATGCTATTTGGTTTAATTGTCTTGCAACTAAACGAAATTCCTTTTCCAGTATGGGTTTTATAAGTAAGACAGTAAAATCTTTATGACCGCATTCAAATAAAACATAGTTTGTGCTTTTAAAACCCAAAAAGATACAAATGAATTTTTCTAGAACTTAAACCAAATGATTGTCTGTATTATTTTCTCATGCATTTTTCAAAAGAACTTACGTTTTTGTAGTGATTTATTAAACTCACTTGGTAAAACATTTCTAAATGGTTAAACAGCACAAAACATTTTAATTTAGTATCCACAATACAAAGGACAACAACACCCAGTACAGTGTAAAAGTACCACAATGGGATTCTGTACTAAGCTCTGCAATGATAAATACCTGGCCTCAAACTAATTCTCGAAAATAATGAGGAGATTTGTTGTAGCAAGTGGTTGCAGTGGCTCCGGTGATGGTAATGTCGGTGACAGCATGATCTAGTTGAATTAAGTTTTTGCCACTGTCAATAATGTTGTAGTTATCAGCAAGTTTTTGCAGCACTGCAAAAAGTGAAGAGAGATAGAGCAAGAGATAAGAGCAGGAAGCAGTGCAAGCAGTTGACTTTTGCAGTACTTGAATAAAACGCCACAAATGGCTGTTGTGGATATGCGTACAACAAACTGTAAGAATATTGTATGCTTACAGTTATGTTAATTTACAAAAACACAGCCTAAAAGTATGTTGTATTTTCTACTGGTGGAAAAGTGGGAAATGTGGTATTATCGTTAGAAGCCAGAGAAGAGGTTAACCATTTCCGCTGTGCTGTAGTAGAAATGGTTATGTCGGCATTCGTACGCTGCTTGGTAATTTTTCAAAGGGTTTAGGTTAAATAACAACCAGAAGGCCCAAAATTGGGAAAGCTGTAGCGATCAGTCAGAGTCATTAATCAATGGCGTATCAGTGAAGGGTTCAGACAATTAACATAAGATAACCTTTTCATGGCACAACCAGGGGATGCCCTTTGAATTGAAAGTTAAGACAGTTAATCACAGCATACTTATTAGGATACATTTATTAAGGAAATATATAATCTTTTTATGACGCAACCACGGGATGTTCTTTGAGACAGACAAGTTAAGGCAGTATACTGTGATTATACTTATTACGATGACTTTGTGAAGAGAATATTTAGGCATGAACATATAAATGTTCCAATATGCAACGAAATCTGTCATCTGTTATTACTAATTGTCACCAAGGAATAAAAACGACAAAGATAATATTGTAATAGTATATTTCTATTGTTACGACTTACTACACAAATAACCACAATTGATAATCAATTCCACTAATTGTATGCAACTACCACATTTGCTGCAATTTAATAAACAAACAGTAAACAAGTAAAACCTAATCCAAAATTCAATTGATGGTCAATAAAGCCCAACTTTTTTATTTAATAATATTTGTGTCGTATACAATATAGTATAGAATATAATTAATAACATGAATCCTATTATGTAAATGTGCATATAACAGATTTAATTAGCACATTCACGGAAAATTTCTACAATTAAAAAGTACACTGAAGAGCAAAACATGCAAAAGTTGGCATAGTGAACTCACGGTGGAGAGCAAACGGATAATTTTTACTCATTGGTGAATATTCAACCTACTACCGAACACTTTTACTATTCACTCATTATAGTACCTGCCTTTAAAAATTATAAAATTCTTCAGAAACCAGTTATTGTTATTGAATTCCGATATCTCAATGTTCATGATATCTGGCATTTTCAAGGATATGATGAATACGTAATTGTGCTAAGTACTAGTATTAACCGTACATAATCATACAAAGTTATTATAAACCATGTAATGTGTCATTCAGAAAATTAAGATTAAACAAACTTTGGCATTCAGTCAGGGCGACAGTCCATTAACGTACCCCTTCAACATGGAGAAAAATATGTGGAAAACTGTACTACTTACTAAACTACTTATGGTATTTGCATATGCCGATGATTTAAACATTATTGACAAAAAATTGTGCAATGTTACTGCAGCCTTCTCAAGCGTTGACAAAGAATCCGAAAAACGAAAACTGAAATTTGTATGAGTAAGGATGAATTAATGCAAAACAAAGGAATCACAATTTTAACTTTCTAATGTTCTCCGTTTGTTATTGGATCGACTAATTTGTGTATGTGGAACCATACTTTTACTACAAATAGTGCTATAGAATTAAATGATATAAATGTATGAATATATAAATTAAATATATAATTTGCATGAAAGCCACCAGTTATGTTTACTTCGATTACACTCTAGCTGGATTACACTCTAGATCCAGAATACCATAACTAACTTTAATTCAATCAAAAAGTGTTGACCTCTTTTACTATTTCACACCGCCATCCCTTGAGCATATCATCACTTATGTCTATTGCCAACTCAACTTAACAAACTGCATTTTGGTTATTCTATAACAAAACTGTTCCATTGAATGAAAACAAGTGTCTTCTCGCTAAAGTGCTCTCCCAAGCACGACCTCAAACACTTGCTAAATTGTTTTGTCTTTTGTTAAACAATTTTGGTGGATTGTGTGTGTGAACATCCACTTAAGTGGATCTTACAATCCACCGAATACCTCTCTCTTACCCTTTCTCCCACACTTTCTTGCTCGAGTGCTTAAGATATCCTCCCCACTCGTGTTATGCATCGAATCACGTGCCACATCATAAAGTTTCCGCTGGTTTATGGCTTTTTGGCACTTGGCTTTTATGTGTCTGCAGACAAAAGACCAAAAGTGCAAGATAAAAATAACAATTCCGTTTACAAAGAGATGCAATATTCAAAGAAGAAGAAAAAAGAATTGAAATAAAACAAAAATATTTATATGAGAGAAAGACAACAATTTTGTTGGGGTGTGAAAATTAAATATTTACTTTAAGACAATGTTGGCCGAAATGCAAGAAAATTTACAAAATATTAAAATAGTCGTGATACATGATAATATACATACAAGACATATTTATTTTGAGACATATTACAGGATACCATTTTCTGTTTTACATTCTTAGAAGACATGTTATTAACTTCGAAAAATCGTCCCATGCAGCTGGAGAACACATGATAAACATTCTCTTTAACATTTTTTTATTCAGTATAGACAAAATGGTTCTACATCCCGAACAAAATGGAAAATGTGACCTAAAATATCCATATTCACTAAAAATTGCGTCAGGAAAAAATCGAAAATTGCATGCTTTCTCTTGATCCAGCAACGTATGCGTCCATATAGTTTTCGTGGAAACTGTCCACCTTGCCTGCCATTCAGACCTACTTACATACCTCGCAGTATTCCCAATACCTACATTGTCGCTTAGAGTATGTATTTTCCATTCCAGCCAAATTGAGTATCATAACAAGGGCACCGTCATCAAATTTTTCCTAAAGGCACTACATACGACAAGTGTTTGTGTATTGAAATTAAAAACCAAAAAGTAAAACCCGAGAGGAATTAAAATTTTGTATAGAAACAATGGCGTTTTTATTGCACAAACAATATTACCTTAAAACAGGAGTAAAGTGAGAGAAAAGTTAAGCTAAGCTGCTATTCATAAAGATCTGACAGATAGTAACACACAAAAAAGTCTGGATTGCCAAGTAATTTATATTTTGACCCGCAATAATGGGTAAATGAGCATAATAGATTATACCCAAGTATAACAAATCTTCAGACTGAATCTACATTCCTCATGTAGCTCCTAACTATTGCCGCCTCTGGTCATATTGACGCCGCATAAGTGACCATACTGCAGACCGCACCAACCACTATTTTACTTTGTAAATATTTTTGCCTCTCATATTGGGCTATATCCTACACAGAGCCTCGTTAGATTTCCTAACCTTTGCTTTATGCGTCTTTTGAATGAATGTGATTATTCTTTGTCGCTGTCGAAGATCCACCAAAATTTTTAATAACATTCTCCTTAACCTTTCGACTGATTGCCACAGCCTCTGTCCTATGTTCGGCCAGATTCTGTCTTATTCACATCAGCAGGAACTTAACCACATCATTGCATTCGCTTCTTCTGATCTATAATTTATCGACTTCGTCTATTTTTGCAACGAAAGTTCATAATTCTTACACAACTTGTTTTTTTCTAGCCAGACAATTACACTGCTGTTGTTCACAGTATAGAACATCGACTTACAGCCTTATAACTGGACGTGTATGGAATGCACTCTTTTAATATATTATGTATACGTTTCGTCCATTGTGATTTGGAATGGCTTTCTACAGTACCAAGACATTGCTGTCATATATTGCCCATAATTCTTTTTCCATAATTTTGTCACCTAAACGCGGCAACAAATTAGCATAATATACACCGTTGATGGTTTTTCCTTTCTGGAGACAATCAATAAAAATAATCCCATGTGCATCTCAAAAAACAGTCGCTATGATCTTGCCGGCTGATAGAACCGTCTTCGCCTTCTTTTAACATAATTTTCTTATTCCAGTCCACTTTTGTGACTGTTCCTATGTCTCAGGTGTGAAGTGGTGGACCCATGTCTCATCCATAATTATAAATCGTGCAAGAATTCGGCTTTGCTGTGGTGAAACATTACCATATACTCTACTGAAACATCTTCACGACGCTGTTTCTGTTCTATTAAAAGCAAACGCGGCACCCATCTTGCATACAGCTTTCTCATCTTCAAATCTTTGATCAATGTACGATATATAGCACTTTTTGAAATGTCTATCATTTAAGCTAGTTTATGCACTAGTCTAGCTAGTGGTTTTTGCATGCAGTTTCATTTCTTGTTCGGGAAAATCTTTTCCTACAGAGCCTTTGAACTGCTCCTTAGATAAGAGATGTTTCTATGTCAAATTTGAGCGTTGAGACCTATATGGTAGTTCCCACTGGAACCAATAATATGCAAACATTTTTAGATTCGTATAATTTGTACGATGATCAGTAGCATATACGAGTATGTTTTAAAGAACTTTAAGTAAGTACATTCAGTTTTTTCAAACGGAATAACAAATTTAACATAAAAGTTATTGTAAATCCTAAGGAAATATTATGAATAATTTTGTAAATTCGTAAGCATAGAAAGAAATCATATTGTCTATTAATCTAAAATCATTTATAATACAAATAAAACATCAAGTAAAATAGTCGAAGTAAATAGCATTGTTAGTATTTTAAAAATGATCTAGCTAAGAAAAAAAATATATATAATATAAACTTGTTTGTAGTTCTCAAAATGACAGAAGAAATTGACTTTCTATATTGACACTTTTATATTTTCTTATATTGACTGCATTATTGTACTATCTTCGTGACCTGCGTCAAAAATATCAAAAGCGACACTCAAGCTTAGAGACAACTAATACATAATATTCGTTTGCATTGCTTGCTTGATTTACCTCTTCCTTACACTAACATATTAATTAAATTAGCCATTGGTAGAGTGACGTAGGATATGTAGTAAAAAAATGGTTTAGCTTTCAAGTTACTTTAACGCAGTTATTTTATGGAAATATCATTTATATGGATGACAGTTTAAAAGCAAAATCGTGTTGATATTTAAGTGAAGGAGACTAAAAAAACTAACATAAAATTCATCAGAGAATTTTTTAAATGTCAATGGGGGCAAATAAATGCAAAGAAACTTAACTCTAAGACACGGCATGATTATATTTATTATATTATATTATATTTATGTTATAGTATAGTGATATTCATTATTTCTAAGCGTTACTATTAAACGGTCAAAAGCACTTGTATATACTTGTATAAATACTGAAAATCCTATAATGTAACAAGTAAATCAATAATTTCTTCAACAATACACAGGGAATCCAGTTTTGTTTATTATGAGCCATAGAGGTCTCTTTATATCTTTGAAATCTTTGAGATATTTTATCTTGATATCTTTATATATCTTTGAAAGTTGCTTAATAAATAAGTGTAGAACAGAATTTGGTGACACTAATAATAACAAATGTAAAAGAATAACTTATACTTTCAAAATAACAGCCGTTGTTTGCCGGAGCTCGTAACATGTGTTGAGTATATTTGAGGTAATGTAGATCGCTCAGTTAACTAATAGTGAGAAAAAAAACTAATAATTTTATTAGCTTTTGATAAAATAGAAAATAAATAATTATGGCACAGCGAATAAATAATAAATGTATTTGAAAATTACACTGTAAACGTTAAGCGTCTAAAATGACAATTGTAAACGTTACTACTACGTTCGATTGATAAACAATAGTAGCTGCTGAAAACTGTGTGGGGAGTTAGAGAAGGTTTATTGTATAAAAGAGACATTAGACCTGCTTCGTTCTCATCCCTACTCCGTCCTGGTTACTGAGTGAGAAGTGACAGCGGTAGACGCCTGGGGGGAATAACTAATATATGATCAGGGATAAAAATTGTTAATTTACTAAACTGGCTATTAAAGAATAAGGGTTGGTAACGGAAGTGGTAAAATTGAGGGGTTATATGTATTGATTATATGTATTGATTAGTTAAAAAATAAAAAAAAATAAAAAATGTCGTCAATATTTGAGGTGGACTACCCTTATCACAGAGGGGTATAGAAAACATACATATAAAATTTCTTAAAAATCGGTCAAGCCGTTATGGAGGAGTATGGCAACGACAGTTTTATATATATGGAAGATAGAGAGAGTCTAGGACAGTAAGTCGTTTTAAGACTTTCAAATATAGTGAAAAAACAGTGTTCGGATATCGTTTTATCCAACAGGTCTTGATTTAATTGAGTGCCACTAGCAACAGTAGTTATTCACTATATTCCTGGTTATCTATTCATTCAATCTGGCAATAAATATAAATGCATAATATTAATGAATGTTTGTGCCGCCTCACAGCGTAAATATTATTGCTGTAAAAGATAATTTGTTTGGTGTGACACATTACGGTTTGTGAGTGGTTGATTACGATTTGTTTGAAACTTGTTATTATTGCTTCTTTTTTCTTTATTATGCATGGAAAACATTTTATTGCGAAGGCTAAGAAATTATAGTTTCACTTCTGTTACTATATAAGTTATTATTTTGCGAAGATTTAATATAAGCCCTTCTACTAAACTCTATTAAATCAGATTTCTTGTCGCAAATTATGTCGCCTGCATAGCGACATTTTCGAAAATTGGACAGTTTCATAGCGGTGCAGAATGTGGCAATAATTGAAACACGATTTCCGCGAGGCAGCACCGATGAAGAAATTAACCCAATTATTAACCGCAGCATTAGCCACCAATCACAGAGACAAAACGACTACAAAACAGCAGCTAATGGTTTGCCAGCTGAGCTATTTCAGACAAAGTTGTGATAGAGCACTAATAATAAGCTACGCCTACATGTCTACTGAGTGGAGCTAAGCCTACACATCCGATGAGTGGAAAATACTTAAAGTTGTGCTCCGCGTTCAAAAACAACAAAAAAAAAAAAAGGGAAGAAAGCCGGTACTGCGGCTATGGTGAAAAAGCATAGTCCCTCCTTAGTCTGATTGAATCTCACCAGCATGACTTCAGAGCAAGAAAATCGACATCAGTCAGATATTTTGACTGAAAAAAATTCTGCAGAAAAACAAAGAAAAAGGAGCAGTCGAACCGCACCTTTCTGTTAGTTACTTCCAATATTGCAAAATCTGTGTGGTATTCAAAAGAAGCTCTTAAGTCATTGTAGGATGACAAAAATTTTTCCGACAGCCAAACTTACAACTTTTAAGGATGACAATGGCAATGAACGATAGCGGAAAGATCTGTAGATTATCCGAAATTAGCTTAAGAAGAATATTTGTATGTATTTTCTATATCCGATGCATATTTCCACTCTGACGGCCATCTAAGTAAAGGAAGTGAGTGCCATTTTGAAATCCTTGACTACAGAGGATCTTCTTCCAGCTGAAAGATGAAGTAAAATAAACAAGATCGTTTGCAACTCCATACTAAACAATTTCTTCCCGGGAAGTTAAAACTTGTATTATATTTGTCAAACCTCATTTAATTACCTCATGAAATGAATACTATTAAGTGAATTATATAAGTTTAGAATAATTCTCTTGCGAGAGCATACAAAGTGTAGGGACATTCATGATCATAATAATTGCAAGCTTTGTTTCGTTAACTAAAAATAAGCTGCAAACTTAATACAACTTCTTAAGCGATCCAGTTCCAGATTTGTTTTTATATTAAGTCAAACTTCTTAACACATGCGGCAAAAAACTTTATGATAGGTATACAGATTGTTTCCTATTATCTCAATATAAAACATATATGAATTGCTTGAAATTTTGGAAGCCGTACTGCGTGTTGTTATTCAATTTTTTCAAACTGTTACTTTTGCAATTTGTATTTCCTTTCCTGCTCCCATAATTATTGTAAAATAATCATCGAAATGGCCGCAATTATATTAGCATTTATCCTTCATGCCTCTAAACGAATTCACACCGTTCTTTGTCATATTTCTAGTAGATTCCTCATGAATCATAAGCCGCAAAATTTTGCCATGCCAGAGGAATATCTCCATTGAATCTAATATCTCATTCTCTTGCTTTCACAGAATACATGAATAATTCACATACTTTGCACTTTCTTTTAAATAGCCAAATAGTTTCTTCCACGACTTAGGCTCTAAAATAGCTCCCAAGCGTAAAGATTTATATCTCTTACAAAGTTACAATAGCTAAACTTTTAGCCATTCGCAGCTAATACATTAAAAGTTTTTCACCACATAACTAACGCTATGACATAACTCTTGTAACCGAACGAGATATAACTGAATAGTTTATACCAAATCATTGCCTAGTTTTAGGCAATGTTAGCACAAATCTTCCTTTGCATGTTTAAGGGATGGGGGGTGTCTTGTTAGTAAAAACGTTTAAGCTTTTGATATAAAGAAATGTGTTGAATTGTTTCATAACTTAATAGATTCTTTGGTTGGTGCAAGAAGGACATGATTTATGCCCCAAAAAGTCGTAAAAGTTTTAGATTTCTATTAGACAAATTATAATAAGTATAGGTCAATGGGTGGATATTGCTATAGTTTTTAGAGCGTCTGCTAAACAAATTTCCTATTTCGTATTTATGTTAGATAAATCATCCAGAAAGAGCTAATGTATAGGTAGTTTTCATAGTTTGCAGAAACTTTACAAAAATATTTTACATAAAATTGAAGAATGATGGGGCCAGTAACTGGGCCCCTACTGCTTTTTATTTGTTAACTTTATAGGTGATTAATTCTGAAAGAAAACAGTTTCACGGTTTTACTGATCTTTTTATGATTTTAATGCCGCAAAGTCCTATGCTGGGGTAACCATTTGTGTTTAATAATCAACCCAATTGTATGTCATCGATATTAGATCAATTGTCATTAACCAATTTTACTATATGATCCGTACATTATTGCATGAGTTCGATTCACTTTTTTTTAACGCGAGATTGTTTTGGTAGCCTTGCCAATTTATATATTATACGATGGGAATCATTCAACATCGTGTTGAAATAATAGCATAACACTTTATGTATGCCGGTAAAACTAATGTCTGAGCCACCCTTCTGTCCTAATCACTTCAAGACTTTCTGGCACAGGAGCTGATTCTGGACGACCTTCACTTAATCTGTTTTTAGCAAAGGAGTTTTGCAATTAAACTTGTTATAACAGCGTGCCACAGTAGCAGAGTATGGAGCTTTATCCTTTTATCTTGATAATTCCAATTAAAAATCGTAATAAACTACCGTGCATAAGTTGGTTTCCTTTAAACATAAACATGTAAAAATACCATTCGGAATAAGTTTGCGATCAAGAATTTGTGTCATTTTACCTAACTATTTTGTATGATACGAGTATATCATGGAATATCTACACTTTGGAATGTTTGTACTGACATTCAGCTGAAGTCCTGTAAAATATCCATGAATTGACTGTTAGAAGACATCCTTTAAATTTAGGCAAAAAAGACAGCACATTATAAACTAATTCAACTAAATTTTAACCTCTCTCTGCGTTTATTGACTTTTAATGCTATGTTGCTTTCAAAAAAGAAATTGGGACCCTCTAATTTCAGTTCCATTCAATCAATCCATCAATCAATATTTTCTGTGATAAACCATTAATTGTTTTGATTGTTATTTCATTCAAAGTTTCACACTGTCCAGTAGGGAGTAAGTAAGATTAAATTTCGTGGCTATTAGACCACTTTTAGGGGATGCTCGAGATGATATGATTCGATTCCTTTCCAATATTGTATTTCAGAGGAAACAATAAATGTATTCAGATGTGTAAAATTTAGTGAAAATCATATTTTAATGTTATATATTAATGTTACATATATTAATGTTAGGTTGGGTTAGGTTAGACTGTATAGCCCATTCTGATTCCACGGAAGCTAGAGATATAGATGTCTTCCGTTAAACCACCCTGAGCGCCTCAAGAAGCTCTTAAGTCGGACAATGTCTATATGGTCCAGGTCCCCTAGCTGTCTAAAAAAATAACAGCCTAGTGTTGATCCCCGCCTGTTCGCTAGGGCGGGGCAATTGCCCCGCAGGATCCCCACAGCTCCTGCAGAAGTCACTCGTCATAACCTTCAGTCTCATAGCATATCTTCCGATCAGTCAGTATCCCGTCATGACGGATACAAGTAATGAAACGTCTGGTCTTAGAAGCGACAGCAGTATGTATGAACGCTTCAGATCTAGGCGAGGCTATATCTGTCTGGTTTGATTACAGCCTCGGACAGATGCCCACCTACAATTTGCTGCTATGTAAGCTGTATCTCGCAATAGGAACTTCCAAGTGGCCAGAGGAATGCCCATGGACTCCAATTCGACTGGAGACTGTAAGGTTGTTCCCAGTCTTGCCAGCTCGTCTGCTCTGCAGTTCCCTGTGCCCCGGCACCCACATAAGATTAGTGTTGAAATGCTAAGCCGTCTCGGTAAGAGATCTGCGGTATTTCAGGGCTGATATGGAGATCAGGAAGACAGAATCCGGGTATTTATTGGCAGCTTGAGTGTCAGGGATTACATTAATCCCCACTGTGGTAAGGATGTCATATCTCGGCCATTCTGCCACTTCCTTAATGGCCAAAATTTAGGCCTGATAAACACTACAGTGGAAAGGTAGTCTTATTGCCATGCTTAGCCCTAGGTCTTTGGAAGATCCCGAAACATACCTGATTATTTAATTTTGAGCCGTTAGAGTGGAAGTCGACATACAGTTCTGTACTAGGAGTTCTACACAGATCGATATACGTGATCTGTTATAAGTATATAGTACTTCTTGTCGAGCAGTGGCTCAGCCATAGTGTAGTATATAGTGCCTGATATAACAGTATTACACTGTGAACGTAACTACTGTTTGACCACTGTGATAGCCTCATTGCCGTTGCTGCGGCAGTCTGCATACTGATTATGTCCAGGGGTAGTAAATGCAAAATTACATTTAGTACATCAGATATTGCGGTGCGGAGCGCACCAGTGATGCACACATTAGCCATTCCTTGGATCTTGTCCAGTATATTATAGTTAGTGGACTTCTCAAGAGTCTTTCACCAGGTGTTATAGTGGGAAAAATGATCAAAAGCCACAAAATTGCTCGTATGAGAGGTACATGAAGTTATGCTCCGACTATTACAATATTTCGCTCTTGAAGGAAGGAAAGAAATTAGCCAAGTTGTGTAAAGCTTTCCCAAAATTAAGTATTTTAGTGCAAATATATTTCGAAGCCCATAGAAATACTTGTATAGGAGCTACAAGAAGACACATTTCGATTTTATCCAAATTTCACACTCAAGTGGAAACTGTAGATATGTTAATTAACATACAATTTCATAAAAATCGGACCAGATGTCATAGCGTGACTAAATATGAATGGGGTGTATAAGAAGGCATGGATTAATCCCTTCAAATTTTGCATTCAAGTAAAGGCTACATACATATTAACTCGTATAAAATGTGATCACAATCAGAGTACCTAATGGAATGTATAGTGTGAGTGAATTTCAAGGCCGACAGATATTTTTCTATGGGAGGTATGAGAAAGCATAGTCCGATTTTGTTTAAATGTTGCATATAAATAAAAACTACAAACATATTAATTCATACAAATTTAGGCCCGTACCGCATCGTCTAGTAAGGTGTCACAATGCGATACATTTCTAAGGCCCATTATTCCGGTCTTGTTTCGACAGTTTAATGATAATGTTTTTTTAATTTTTTGGGACCACTGCTTCCACTTTTACCCAACCATTGTGTAGGGACGAAGCAGTAAGCTTTAAAAGTATATCTTATATGAACTTTACATTGAAATTAGGTTATCTAAGAGTACAATGAAATAACCGAGCGTGATGATCTATGAAACCAAGGGAAAACTGAACTTCTGCTACCACCTAGAGCATTGCTTTTAATGTGTCATAAATTCCTCCAAATTTTCTTTTATATAAATTGAATTATCGACCTTCTTTCTACTCTATACATCGATCACAAAAAATATCACTGCTCAATGTTGACAAATATTTTGTGACAAATTCGTACTTTTCTTTTTCTAAATTAAATTCTGTCGTTGATAAAGAAAAGAAATCGGAAATTAAAAAAAAACATATAAATTATGCCGCCTAAACAAAATAGAATTCATTGAACTTGATAACCTTAAAATATTATTGCATGACAAATGGGATACGTTTGAAGTCTACATTTGTAAAACTTGTAAACGCGATGAACATGATAAGAAATAAGCGTTCATACCCAACAACATTACGTACTAATATCCGTCCTTGTACGTTCACAAGAGAGCTTTTCACCAACGAAATAGCTCTGGCAGCAATAAGAGTACAGTGACATAATACGATTATTACATTTCATTTTTGATGTAGGGTATTGTGAAATGGAACCGGTTAGCAGATATCGTTTTTACTCCAATATCAAAAAGACACATACGAGGATGGTCCCAAAAAAAAAAAAACATAAAAAGGTTGGGACAAATTTTCTTTATTTTTTAGCATAATTTCCTTTTAACTCAACATATTTTTTCTAACGATATTCAATAGCTCTTATACCTTGTTTGTAGAAAGAAGAAGAAAGGTGGAGTCTGCGGAGTCTAAAAAGGTGGAATCTGCTATTGATGGCTATTTTAAGGAGTTGGGCATTTCTTACTACAAACAAGGTATAGAAGCTTTTGAATATCGTTCAAAGGTGGACTCCACCTTTCCTCCACCTTTTGTTGGCAAATTCTTTACCACCGAGGCATTATTTCAAGTTTGCAAACAGAAAATAGTCATAAGAACCTAAATCTGGCAAATTAGGTGCAAGCTGAAACAACTCAAACTTTTTTTTAAAATTTTTTTTTTTTAATTTTTGGAAATTGTAACAGTGAATGTCTAAATTGGAACATTGTCTTGATGAAACAACACGATCTTTTTTGGCAAATGCGGACCTTATTCCATAATTGCATCACCTAAATGTCGCAATAAATTAGCATAATATTCACCGTTAATGGTTTTTTTTTATTTTTGAAGATAATCAATAAAAAAACCTCATGCGCATCCCAAAAAAACAGACTCCATGACCTTGCCTGCAGTTTAACCGTCTTCGCCTTCTCTGGACACGATTCTCCCATTCCAGTTCACTGCTTCGACTGTTCCTTTCTCAAGTCTCAGGTGTAAAGTGGTGGACTCATGTTTCATCTATGGTTACAAATCGACGCAAAAATTCTGCTTTATTGCGGTGAAACTTCACAAAAACTCTACTGCAACATCTTCACGACGCTGTTTTCGCTCTATTGAAAGCAAGTGCCGTATCCATCTTGCGCACAGCTTTCTCACCTTCAAATGTTTGGTTAATATACGATGTATAGCATTTTTAGAAATGCCTATCATTTTAGATAGCTAACGTACCTTCATCATCTAATACCATTTTGTCGATTTTCGTAATCGTGTCTGGCGTGGACACCTCAATTGGTCGACAGCTACGGTGTTCGTCTTGGTAGCACGTACGGCCTCGTTTAAACTCCGCTACCCAACATTTTACAGTCGTGAACGAAGGACCAGACTACCGCAGAATAGGATCTAGCTCGGCTTTAATATTGGTTGGACTGAGACCTTTCAAATGGGCATATTGGATTACATAATGGTGACGAACTTTTTCCACGCTCACAAATTACAAAATACTAAGCAATATGGTGCCTTCAAATTTAAAACATAAGTTTTATAAGGTTGCCACTGTTCACTAAAATAATTATTTTCACCATGTATACCTCAATCTGAGTTAGTCCTCGTAATTTATAGAGCCTCGAACGAAATTTTCTAGATTCTATGAAAGGAACTTCATACTTATGCCCTATACCGCGTGGTGGCAGGCACTTGGAGCAATGAAATAACTTGATAATGTCAGATAAGACATAGTATTAAATATTTTTTTTTTAAATTCTGTATTTATTACAATCTGTCCTTGGACATTCAGTAATATTTTCATTGGCCTACGTACTACTTATATACTAAAATTTTATTTTTATTCGGGAACACTTCCTTTAGTGTCCCTACTGCTATATTCGTCCTGAGTAGCCAGGTCCTGTGTGGTTCTCCTCCTTAGTTTGGTAAATAATGGTGTTTCGTTTATCAGATTGGACGCCAGCTGATTCGGATGTTAATGAAGGATGTTTTTAATACTCTATGCAATTGTTTGTTTGAGAAGTATCTTGGTGCACCGGTAATGGTTCGCAGTATTTTGGATTGAAAGCGTTGCAATATTTCAAGGTTGGAGTTTGCTGCAGTCCCCCATAACTGGATTCCATATGTCCATATGGGTCTTAAGACACAATTATAGATTTTCAATTTGTTATCCAGGGATAATTTGGATTTGCCAATTTAAGGATCTTAGTTTGAGCCCCAATTACAGTCTTTTTGTAAATATATGCTTTCTCCAAGTCAGTGTTCTGTCCAAATAAATGCCTAGATACTTTGCATCATTTGCTTGAGGTAATTCAACATTATTAATAGACACGGGAGGGCAACATCCTCTCCGAAGTGTAAACGTTACCTGAACCGATTTCGTTTCGTTTGCCTTTATTCTCCATTTCGGGAGCCATTTTGTTATGGTATCGAGATGATTTTGCAATTTTCTAGATGCTTGATCCGAGTTAACGTCAGTGGCAAGAACAGTTGTATCGTCTGCAAACGTTCCGATAAGAGTCCCTTCTTCTGTAGGTAGGTCCGAAGTGAAAATCAGATATAAGGTAGGACCAATAGTGCTGCCCTGAGGTACTCTCGCATGCGATTTAAGCATGTCCGACATGTCTTCGCCGTGTTTAACAAAAAAGGTTCGTTCAGATAAATAGGAGTTCAGAAAAATGAAGAAATTCATGGGTATCATTTTCTTCAATTTGAATAATAAACTTTCGTGCCATACCTTATCAAAGGCTTGTGAAATGTCCAGAAATGCCGAATTGCAATACTTTTTCGTGTCGAAAGATTTATTTATCAGTTCAACTATTCTATGAACCTGTTCAATCGTCCCATGTCCCTGTCTAAAACCAAATTGGTGATCAGGTATTAGTTTTACTTTATTAGTTGGACTTTATTAAAGGGTTTAATCTTCGGAGAAATAACATTTCGAGGACTTTTGATGGTATAGGTAAGAGGCTTATGGGCCTATAAGAGGAGGTTTCTTCAGGTGGTTTTCCTGGTTTTCGTATCATTTTCACCTGAGATATTTTCCATTGTGGCGGAATGTACAACTTTAAAATGATTGCATTGTATATTCTTGTTAGAAGCTGTAAGCCTTCCTGAGGCAACTCTTTTAAGACTTTAGCAGTGATCAAGTCGTATCCCGGGGCTTTTCGGTCTTTGAAATCACCAATTATATTCTTAACTTCGCAGGTGGTAATTTGTGTAATAGGCAAGTCCATCTGATAATCTTCATTTAGAAAGTTGTGCAGCTATTAAATATGTCACTTCATATACAGAAAATATAAACTTTGCTCACTTCCCAGGGAAAACGGTAATTTCAGGAGTTTTTCAACTTAAAATAATTATATTTGAATTGGAAAACCAATTAATATGGATGCTATATTAAAGTAGAATCAAATTTCAGTAAAACTTTTTGAGCAATAAAACAAAGCTTTGACGGATGATTTCTGTGAGCTCAGTATAAAAATGTGGACAAACGTGGTCCATTCTCCGCAAAATTTGGTGCGCTATTTGAATAAAATCTTCACACTAAACTTTGCTAAAGTGCCTCGAGTGCCTGTGTCGAGTTGATACTGCAGATAAAAATTCGTTTATTGCCACATTTGTTGCTCAGCATGAGCACATTTGAGGTGTGGTTTTTTTTTTGTTTTCTTCTCCATCAACCAAATGTTGTTTGTTTTTTTCAGTGACTGCTATTTAAATGACAGATAAAAGTAAATCTTAATTAAATTTTCATACATATGGCCATAATAAAGGTTTATGGTTCATATGGCCAAATGAATTGTCTTGCACAATTCTGAGTTAAATGTAAGCTATTCTTTGGCCTGGAAAGAAAACGAACTAAAATGAAATAAAATATTTAATGCATTCTAAGTACATGTTATTTTATATTTGTTAAGACCGCAACATAGCTTCACAGTTCCAAATTCATAAATTTCAAGAGTTTGCAAAAGTGACTCAGAATATCAACAATAAATTGTCTTAAATAAAATGTTGCAAAACCTTTCAAAGTTAAGTACACAACAAATCTCTAGTTTTCTAACCAAATAGCTCTAATTTAGCTTTAAATTCTGAAAAATTATACCTATTCTTTGCACAGAGCTTAAAAAGTTTAATAGAGTTTTACAATAGTTATCGTGTCTATCTATCGTGGACATAGTTCAATCGACCTAAAATGGTCATGAAATATATCTAATTAAAGCGAAAGTGGTATGAGCGGCTTTCTTCTAGATATTATATTTATATCAATCTATATATGTCTCCATTCCTTTGGATGAAAGAATAAAAATGTAACACCCAAAAGGAGCATTCAAAGTTTCAAGCATTTTTGGAAATTTGTGTCAGAAATTTTTAAGTCTATTGTAAGATGTCCGTCTATTAACCTAGTTGATATGAAGACTGCCATAAATATTTTGAAACTTTTTAAAATTGAGGATTGAAAAAGGGCCGTATTGGTCCACCTCTTATAGTACCTCCCATTTTTCCAATGGGAGTCTAATTTCTAGACTGCAGTTATTTACATTTTTGTTAATTGCGTTGCATTATTAAATGGGATGATCAGGTTCTCTCCACTTATTGGACGTTACTCAGTTAAGTTTAGCACAATTTATCAGATAATAGTCGTTTAGTAAACCTATTTCCGCAAATAGTAATGGACGGCCCACCATCTTTAGGACACCAAACATACAATCTGATAGATTTAGCAAAAATCTGTGGTTACTTTGAAATTTCTAAGTGGAAAACATTAGAAAGTTATAATTTTGCTTCATTTATTGTGCTTTCAAGTTATTTTTTGACACAATTTCTAGTTATTTTGACAACGCAATAAATGGTTGAAATTCATCTATTCATTCGAAATTCATTTACAATAATTTGTAAATAGCTCGGGAATTGCGTTTCACACTGACGGTGAGTTATCACAATTTGCATGGTCTTGTTTTCATAAAAGATTTGAGTACTAATAAATCTAATTTATTAACATGTTATAAACAACTATAAACAAATGCATCATTATGTGTCATTTGCAGCAATGAATTTTAACAAATGACATCTCGTCCTGTTAGATATCATTGGAAGTTCCTTAGCGTGTTGCATAAACTTCAAAAATATTTTGTTAAAATGTTTAAGTTCTCCCAAAATTTGTTAAATTGTTAGCATTTTTTTCATCAATTCATTACAAAACTAGCAAAGGGCATTAAATTGATCTTAAACTCATCTCTGCCTTAATCCTGATGCTTAATTTTATTTCGCTTGTCGCTTAGTAATCATAAATCATTTCATGTCAATGTCTGTGTATAAAAGAAAATTATTAAGATTCCTTTGGCAGGTTCTTCCTTCCCGTCCAAGTGATGGATGATGCTTTTACTGATGACGCTAAATAAAAGAAAAATTAAACGTTTTCCATGTAAGCAAAGAACATGGAAATTCAGTTATAAAGAGTAGGTAGGAAAGGTGTTAGTCACACTTTTAACCAAATGATATTCAAAATTCAATATAAATTTGATGGAATATATGAGAAATAAATAAATAGTTTGTACGAATATAATATGTTTACGACGCCACCATTTGTAAGTGTAAACATTTGTAAAATATTTTACTGCTACTTGAAATTATTATAAAACTATTATATGTGAAACAACCATCACATTTCTCCCATGAAACCTCTTCCTTTCATAATCAAGTTTTAATCAACTCACCACACAGTTAAATAAATTAACTAATAAACCCATAACAAGTACCTCGTTTATCACTGCTGTGCTGTGAAAATTAGATTCAACTGAGGCCCTTAGTATAAAGATTCATTTATATCTCCTCTAACACTCGAAATTTTCATGTAAAGCTGTAAATATTAATGGGGGTATCAAAGCCACAAAATATTTCAAATTGTGGTATCCGGAAAAAAAATCTCTACACGCAGTTACTCCACATTTTCGTTTCTGCATGAATACGATTTATGGAAAAAATGAATAAGCTAGGAACGTGCTGTATTAAATTAATTTTTCAGAGCATAACCGCAAATTTGAATGTTGAAATTGAAAAATGTTTCAAGTGTTAGCAATTGTTGGTGTATCTTAAAAATATGCAATAATGGTTTGAAGTGTATCAAATATACTCTGTATATTTATATTTATAATTTTGTATTTGATTAGCTGTTCCATAACTATGCAATTGTAAGAAGGTTTAGTAAGGATATTATAAAATTTCGTACAAATAATTCTCTTACTCACAGAATTCTCATGTATGCACAGATTTGTTAAGCTACTAAAAGTATGCTACAAACGCCATCGCTGCCTTGAGTAGTCGTAAGCAGAGCTATATAATATTACTTTCTGCATGAAAATTGTATTGTCATAAACAGTAATGCTCCTTGCTGCATCATCATCTTAGTTAACATTCAAACTAATTGAGAAATCAATGTTCTCTGCTGTGGCATTATATTAAGACAAGACTTTGTGATATAATACTCTCTAAAATTAATACTGTATATTTACTCTGTAACATTTTAATGCCGAAGCCTATTAAAATTGATCTATTTCAGCGGTATAATGATAGTTCCTCTTGATTATCGAGATATTGTATTAATTAAGCACCTAAAAATTGGCTATCTATTTTATTGCATACAAGCGCACTGTTTTGACCAGATTTTTAATTAATTGATTTTAAAATTGCACAACTACGCAATAGACTTTCTTCAGGTGGAGGGTGGCAATTATATCTCTTAATCAATCAGTTATGTTTAAACAATTGCTTTGCGCTGCCATCGGGTTGCCACGCAAATTATATCATTGCTTGTGTTTAATCAGTAATTTGTGCCTTCAAAGTGGTCGTAATCTATGACAAAATTATTCAGAAATCATAGACATACACGTTGTATCGTATTTGAGAAGCCAAACTTATTTGCATAATTCAAAATTATTCTTGCGGTAGATGAAAGTAAAGTGAAATTGAAAGTGAAGGCCACCAGATTGTAGCAGATAAGAAAATTACATTTACAAATTTCGAATCATATATGAGTACTTTTACTAAGCCATTACTTCTTCAGGCGAACGATTGTGATTTAAATTAAACCAATATAAACATTGCAAAACTACTCTAATGGGAAACGATATTTAACTTTATATTACAAAAAAACAAATGATTTAGCTCATACTACGTACTATGATGACTATTTAAAAAAAAAGAAAGAGTTACAAATTTACACCCATCACTACAGCCAATACTGAGTTTCTCGCTCTATAACAATTAGAAATAGAAAAACCACTTAACTCGAAATTTATCAATTTGAGATATTAATCTTTTTTTGAAAAGCAGCTTTTAAGAGAATTTTTTATAATATTCCAAATATCGAAACCTCAGCTAGGCCAAAAGCATTAATAGTAGTAACAAAAAAAAAGACCTTGATATTAGACATATCGCCGTACAAAAAGGGGATTCTTCGTATCAGTTGTTTTGTTACTCTCTGGCGAAACAAAATTAAAAATGGATCTGGAGTGTTTTCATATTTCAGTTTCGGCTTATGGGGGTTTGAGTCTTAAATCGGAATCTTCTTAGTATTCTTCGGCACCTTCACCTTCGCCGTCTTCAGAGTCCATGCCGACTTCTTCGTAATCCTTCTCAAGAGCGACCAAATCTTCACGGGCTTCGGAGAATTCATCTTCCTCCATACCCTCACCAACCCACCAATGAACGAAGGCACTCTTGGCGTACATCAAATCAAAATAATTTTCAAAAATCATTGTTCCTTTTTTTTTTTAATTTCTGCAATTTGTGAACTGCATGGCATTCTGCAGTGAGGATTGGAGGTAAATATGCGCCAAAATAAGCGTGACGACAATAGTGAACAAATTCAAATGAGTTTAAACTCCACTTAAATCGCTTTATTTGTAACCAACAGATACATATGTATTCTTGATCGTCATAAAAATCTTTGTAAATTTAAGTATGCCCATCCACCCTTCAGTTTGCATGTTGAAAACACGATAAAGATCGAATTACTTGAGCTATGAGATTTAGTGTTTGGCTAAAAATATCAATGAGAGACTAAGGCGCTGTGGTTAAGGCACGCGACTATCGTCCGTATGCTCGTAGGTTCCACCCCCGTTGCAGCCACCTGACTTTCTGTTTGCAACTGTCACCACGATACACAGACGAACACTTCGTCGGTTTCTCAAACCGACACTTGAAATTATGCAGGTCCCATTTAGCATGTCCAAAAATAGAATGTGTTCAAACAATGAAAAGCCCTCCCATATATTAATAATGGGATGCAAGGAAGTTTGTTTCCAGAATATCTCATAGTAACGTAATTCGGGTTGAATTTATAATAGAAAGAAATATGGAATCTCATACACATTTTGAGGGATTGTGGGCGTGGTTATTGAAAAAAATTTAAATGTGGCCTTTTAACTGGAAAAATGGGTAATCTATATATATAAAAGAATAACGTTACTGACTGACTGACTCAACATCGCCTAGCCCTAACCACTGGAGCTAGAAACTTGCAACTTGGCATGGAGGTCCATCCTCTAGCATAGACGCCCGCTAAGACGGGATTTTTGGAAAATCCTACGGGGAGGGGCAAAAAGGGGGAAAATCTCCCCCTTCAAAACGGCTTAAGCTAGAACCTTGAAATTTGGCATTTTGGTTCCTTTTATGACGTAGGCACGCGATAAGAAGCGAGTTTTGGAAATTCCTATGGGGAGGGGCAAAAAGGGGGAAAATCTCCCCCTTCCAAACGGCTTAAGCTAGAACCTTGAAATTTGGCATGTTGGTTCCTTTTATGACGTAGATGTTCGCTCAGACGGGGTTTTCGGAAATTCCGATGGGGAGGGGCAAAAAGGGAAAAAGTCTACCCCTTGGCGGCTACCGCAAACTACTCATCCGATTTCAAAAATTCTTTCGCCAGTTGAATGCTACGTTATCATTGAGTGCTCCTGGTATGGTACTATTTGCAGTTTAGCCCAGAAACTTGCTAAATTAGCGAGTAAACGGGGGAAAGTTTCTCCTTGGCGTCCTGGCCTAACCGCATATTATTGTTTGTTTATAGTTGTTTACTTTTATTTTGCATTTATTTCTTATTTGTCGTTTATCTACACTCTGTACTGAATATTACACTTTTGTTGCATACCTTTAGGCATTTTCTGCTTTTCTCATGGGCAATTTTACGTGGCTTGCTCAAGAGTTAGTTCATCCAAAAATTTATATATCCTCACATCAGGTGGAAAAACTATCAATATTGTATACCAGGAGGTACTTCGCTGAAAAATTACGTGCTTTACAATTAATGTCTCCTGCTGCTATAATAGCTTTACCGCGAATAGATAGATACTATGAAAGATATCCTGCCATATTCCATCTCGCTGTACACCTCGAAGACGGCCAAAGAGTGTGCTTTACAATTAATGTCTCCTGCTGCTATAATAGCTTTACCGCGAATGAGATAGCAACATATGAAACTGGCCGATATGTAAGCAGTTCAGAAGCCGTCTGGAGAATATTATCTTTCCCGATACATGAAAGATATCCTGCAAAACTACCGATAACGAAGTATCGGGCTTTTCAGCTAGTTTTCTATAAAATTTATGATAGAGTATATTACTGATAACCCAACTTTCCCTTCCATGATTATATATGTACATCGCCCTATGCGTTATTGACAGTCAAAATTGGCACAGTCAAAAATAAACTTGGACAAAAATGAACTCGACTCCGGAATAATGGATATTTCCAGTATATTTTCCCAACATTTTTAAAATGTATTCATTGCTGAAATTAAATACAATATATTGATCCGAAGGAAAAAAGAAACTGGGGTGTGGAATAGCGAATCCTTTCGGTGTTTTGTTTTTTAGTTTATCATTTGTTATTAGATACTGAAAAATATTAAAAAAAAAAGAAATGGGAAATATATTATACTAGCTGACCCGGCGAACGTTGTTTTGCCATGTACGTAAATATATTATATATGTGTTATAGTCAATGAATGAGCAGATTTATGATTTTAAAATTAGTACTAAATTATTAAATTCAATTTTTTTATTATATTAATAATAAAATATGTGACATTTAAAGCATCCTGTGATATACGACATTTTTTCGTTTTGTTATCAGGCGCAAGAACAAACAAAGCATAAGGCTTTCCGACTCGTAGGCATGCCACGTATAATTGACCATAAGAAAAACATGCATTTTCCAAATTTAAACCACAAACATTCATGGATTGTTGTGATTTGTTAGTCGTCATGGCGAATGCAAGACGAATTGGAAATTTAGTTTGTTTAAACTAAAAGCGTATATCGGTTGGGATCATTGGAATCCTCGGAACGAGAACTTTCTCACCTTTGAATTTTCTTTTGAGTATCGTACCGTAGTTCACATTGGTCATCAATTTAGTTATGACCCAACGCGTTCCGTTACACAGTTTTGCTTAGCTTAGGTTTTAAAGTATGATCACTACCGAGCCAACCTTCAGTGGTAAATTATGCGGTGGTAAGCAAGCCACATCCAGGGATGTTAAGAAATTCAACAGGATAGTTATGTAAATAGATTTTTTGTTAGTGTGTAAATAGATTTGAATGAATGAAGTGTAACATTGATTCCATTCTGAATTACGACGTTTAAGTCATCCACATCTTTATTCTGAGCTGCCAAAATTGCTCACTCAATCATTCGTTATTTTTGTGACTTGCAATGATGTTTAGAAATACTTTGTTGATGAGTTGGTTTTTCAATGAGACAAAATTACAGAAATTCGGGGGAAATGAAATCAATTCACTCGATTTGTCGACAGGATCTCGACCATTAGCGATAGTTGGCAATTGCGCAGAAAAATATCCAGAAGATGTATCATTCAGCAATGCAACTCTCATATTTGTTGTCAGCTGAAATTTCTTCACATAGAGCCACAGATATGATGATTTGGGCAAGCGTTTATTTCATCGGCAACAGCTGATCTTTGAATTACTGGCAGTGTTTGGCGAAAATCGCAAGACAATGAAATGATTCCACCTCCAAAACATCTCGAATCATTGCGTAGATCTTTCAGTGTTTGGTTAAGTGGTTTGGTTTGTTCCAGATGGTGATTTTCGATGGTACTAAAACTTTGGTCATTGTGAAGTGTTTTGCAATATTATATGTTAGTTGTTCAATAGTTTGAAAATTTAACGGCAATTTTAATGCTCAATGAGCGGTGCGGCATCCTTCTAATAATGTTGCTGCTATTTCGAAGAAGCAACTGTAATCGCAATGTTAAATCTCGCACGAACAGTGGTTTAAACTATTAATATGTGGAATGTCTTATCAGGGACATCCAGTATTTGGAAATATTCTTTGGTTATTTCGTAACTAAACTTCGCTGTGTCTGGCAATAGGATTAAATTTTGTGATTAACTTTATATATACCAAGAGAATCAAAAACATATGAGGTTGCAACGTTTTCTAAATATTAAGTCATATTTTCGATACTCATACTCAGATTTTTAAGGCTGTTTTAATTTACTCGTTCTTTTTCTTCATTACCTTAGCCACTTAACTAGCAGTTAAGCAATTTTAAAACCATTTTCTTTTTACTACGATTTTTCTAACACAGTATATGGTTTATATAGTCGAATGATGTGAAAATAGGAAAAGTTTGCTTAGATGCTTGAAATATATTGAAAAATTAGTGGTTATTCATTAGTAGCCACCGTGTCAATTACAGTAATACAAACACCGGGTTATCCATTTTGCGGTTTCGAAAGTAAAGTTAAAGGGAACACAGATAAAGTTACGATTTCGATGAAACTTTAATTTCATTATAATTATAATGCTTGGGCATTGCATTATATATGAAATATAATGTCATTTAACTGACCACACCTGGATTGGTTGCAGCGGTAAATCCTTTTCATGTAGTTTTCAATCATAATCCATCTAAAGATCGATTATGACAATAACTCCGTAATGTAGAAAAAGTGCCCACGTTTGAAATATCACTTTTGTAATACGTTTTAACTATTTTTACGCATTCTTCGGTTATTAAAAGTTCTGTATTGGTAAATGGCAAACCTTTAACTAAATCAATAACATTTCAGATGACAATTACTTAACAACTGACAGCCTTGCCATACCGGTGGTTTTGAAGCCACTAAATGGATAGCCCTGTAAAATACGATAGTAATAACTATTAATAATTTTCAAATATTATCCGTTTTCCTTGATGATGACTTGCTGAAAATTTAGACAATTCATTTTTATTTGTTATAGGTGAAGGAGACTAAAATACTGAACATGACCTCTTCATGCTATCTAAACAGATTTGCAGTTGACATATTTACATATACATACAGAAATGCTATGTGAGAACTGACTGCAATGATATTGTAGGTGTGCTATTGTACATACATATATCCAAAAACAATCACTACAATAAACAAATAATTCCGCATATTTACTTGCCCGTATAAAAGGTTGCTATACAAATGTGGCTGTTGTTGCTTAAAGCTCAATCGTAGGCATAAACGGAAGGCCAAACAGTGAAATGGCAACGGAACATTCACAAACTCACACGTACATGTGCAATGCAGTGTTTGTATGCTGTTATGTGAGAGTTATATAAGACCATTAGTGTATCCTTGTGCATCGGTAGTTGTGTCGACTTTACGAAATACCAGGCAATCATTAGAAGGCAACAAAGCTGGTGTTGGCAAAGAATGTGGTTAAACACACTACTTGGCAAACAGTGAAAGTCAACATAAACATATGCACAGAAACATATACAAACAAATATGCACAATTGCGTAGACATGTATGTATGTATTAGCGCTTGAATTGGATGCACATTTGAAGAGTATGTATTAATAGCGTGTGGAAAGAGAGGTTACAGAAAAAAAGGTATATACATATAAATTAATGGAAACAAATGTAGTTTCAACAGAACACTCAACAGAACTGAAACCTCATAGTTTTCGTTTATCTGACTATTCATTCCTTTTTTTACTTTATTTACTAAACTAAATTTGCCGAATTTATTTAGGGCCAAATGCAGTCTCTTCTCCAGAGCACAAAAAGTCTTCACAAAATTTATTCATTTGAATTATGAAAATAAAAAATGCAATGAAATGCTGTTAAACAACATATATGAGGCACGAGCTGACTTTCTGATGGACTCTGTTAACGTAATAATTTTTATTCCCACCACCAAAAATAATTACTTCAAATTTATCACTCCACTTGTATCCAATAGATGCACTAAGCTGAAACCCTATTAACTACATCTTTGATCGCTTTAATCACCAATTTTGTAGTATGTTTTAACTATTTTTACGTGTTATTCGCGTTGTTAAACGATCCATATTCGTAAATGGCAAACTTTTCACTAAATAAATTACATTTCAGATGACAGATATTTATCCATGTTATATTACACGTACATATTACAGACAGATAAATATCTGCATCTGAAATGTTACCTATTTAGTGAAAAGTGTGCCATTTACAATTATGGAACGTTTAACAGCTGACAGCTTTTCTACACCGGGGGTTTTGAAACCACCAACATAATATAGGCACGACGAGTAAGGTTGCTGGAGAATTTTTGGAGGAGAATAATTTCCAGGGTTTTAAAAAATTTGCTGAAGTTAATCAATGTGATGGTAGTTGCTAGAAGCAAAAAATCGTTATCCTAACGCACTTTAAGCTAAACGTCCTATACCGATACCGATATGTTATGTGTGAAGAGAGACTGCTACTGACTTATGACGAAATGACTTATTTGGCGAAGAATCGACGTAGCATTCATGAGTCGTCCGTATGCGTAACAAATGAAATAGATGGACCCAGTAAAATGAACTTTTGAAAAATGTGTCTTTATTAGAATTTTTACCATTTTCAATATTCCTTTCACAAAAAGCAACAGGTGATAGTAGTTCATAAGTGTGTAAAAAATCAAATCAATTCATACATACTCCAAATTATGGGTGTAGATACCCAGGAGTAGTTTCAACATGCCCCTGTATCTGAAGATGAGTCGATACGTCATTTCGGGCTTTACATAAGGTGGCGCATAAGTAATGTTAAGATTTGATCAGTGAATACATTTTTTTAGTCTTTTTTTCGTCTGTTTACAGAATTAACAAAATAATACTTGGGAAATTTATGATGGAAAGGCTTAGCATAGAACAAAGAACCAAAGTTGTTCATTTTTACTTTGAAAGTCAGTATTCGATTATTTAGACACAGTCATCATACAGAAATTTCTTTCATGTTCGAAATGCTCCTTGCGCTCCATCATTTTACCGAATGATTCAGCGTTTTGGGGAACAAGGGGCTGTCTGTGATCTTCCGCGTGCTGAAAGACTCCGCGCAGTTCGAATTGAAGTTACCACAGCTCGAGTGCAAGCAAGTATTGAGGAAAACCCCGAAACTTCACTGTGCACCACATACTCTAGGTATATGTACAACAGTTTTATATTGTTTTTTTTTTTTTCAGTTGATAACATTTTGAACATTTTTAAATGCGAGCTAGTTTCAATAGTAGGCGCTATGTTTCCTCGAAATGATTTTTTTCGATTTCAGAGATTTTTCCTGAAAACAATTCGCGGAGAATAATACTCTAAAGCCCAAATTCGGTTACTTGTGCCCATTGGAACTTCATTTCCAAGATATGGACACCTTGCGCTTTGCATTTGTTTCTTGTATTGTATAAGGAAAATGTGTTCTTATATGCGACTTGATAGATATTGACAATTGGGAATTATGTGCGATTTTTTATCTGACGCTTGTTTGGACATTTGATTTGACAATCTGTTTAAAAGATATTGACGGATTTGTATAGTAGGTATTTTCTTATCCCTTTTTTGTTTTTTTATTATAAAATTATACCCTGTTTCATGATTTTGAAGTTTAATATGAATTAGCGGTTTTTTACTTAGCAATTTTTGAGTATTTCTTTATTCCACAACAATACCCTATTTCGCTGATGAGCAATTAAAACATTCTGAATTGAACTCTAAATTTTTGAGATTTATTCATTTGACGAGTTTATACAACTTTTTTACACCTTGTAAGATATTGATGATAACTGGTTAAAGCGCAATTTTTTTCAAACACATTAACGCTTTAATGTCATAATGCCAAATTTAAATAAATTACAAGAATTATTGGTTATAAACTTATCTACTCCTATATCTCATACACATTTGAGTGGACCAATAGAGTTTTAAGGGTTTGATTTCACATTTTTTTGAATTCAATCCAGATTATCCAACTTAAAGAGCAAGACCATCACGTACGATAAGCAACTACATATAGGTTTGTTCGGAAAGTTCGCTCGGTTAACTCGATAGTTCACAAAACGTCACCTCTCATGACGTACAGTTCCTTCAAACACTATCATAACCTTCTACCCATCCCTTCTCTAAACTGTTTGCTATTGCTTACTTGTGTTCTCGTTCTAGTCCTAAGTGGTTATAGCGTTTAAAAAAAGTTTTAAAAAGTGCCAAAAAAATGAGGAAAAGATAGCATTTTAGGCATATTATGCCGTATAATTTCCGAAAAGAGAAAAGGGCTGGTGACGTCAGCCGAAATATAAAGTCTGTATATAAAGGAACTTGCCAGAAATGGTTTAAAAGATTTTCTACTGCCGTCTTCTCCTAAACGGACGCCCCCATATAAGGACGACAAAAAAAAAAATGGTTTCCGAAGATGTGAGAGATTTAATTATTATTAATAACCGTGCATCAGTTAGGGAACTAGCTTAAATAATTAAAAAATTAGTCTCAACCGTTTACGCGGTCATTACAGATCTCGGATTTGTGAACAACCTCGATGTGTGGGTACCTCACTCTCTCACCTAGGCTCACCGCCTGAACCGCGTTGACGTCTGCGATAATATAAGGATAAGAAATAACAAGACACTATTTCGGAAGAATCTCATCACAGAGTATGAACAATGGATAGTCTACAATAATGTCATGCGGAAAAAATCATGACGGAAAAAAATGAACCCCCTCAATCCACCTCTAAGGCGGGCCTTCAGCTCCAGAAAGTAATGTTTTCGATTTCGTGGGATGTCGCAGGAGTAGTCTACTTTGAGCTTCTCTTAACTAATCAAAACGATTACTGTGGACTATGATATCGCACAATTATATAATTTGAAGGTCGCACTGCAAGAAAAACGGCCGAGGCTCATCATCGTCATCGCCCATCATGACAATGCCCTCCCTCACACTAACTTGGGGACCGGTCAGAAACTGTCAGAGCTTGGGTGGAAAGTTTTACCTCACCGTACTCCCCAGACCACGCCCCGTCCGACTCTCATCTATTCCTCAGTCTGAGCGACCACTTCAAGGATTTGAGTTCCCTAACGACGAGGAAGTGAAAATTCGAATTAAACGCATTTTTCCAGAGAAACCACGCGAGTTTTATGAGAAGAGAATTAAAAAACTCCCAGGGAGGTGGGAAGAAGTTGTTAAAAAATGAGGAAATTATATAACAAATGAAAATAATTGTTTTCTTGTGTATAAGTTTGTAAATACTCTTTTAAAAACCGAACGAACTTTCCGAACAACAGCTAATTTGGCCTGATCCGAATTTAATTTAATTTATAATTTATACCCGGCAAGGTAGCTTGGTATAATATTATGTGTATATATCCCGTAATAAGATTGTTGTCTATCGACCAAACATGACAAAACCTCTAACATTTTTTGCTTCGTAACTAGAAGAATTAGTTCTCTTCTTTAATAATCCCAAGTTTAAAGTCTTACAGCCCATTTTGGTCTATAAGAGCGTCGTTTCTGTGTCGATGGTGAGTGTAATCCTCATAGAATGTTTCCTGTTTCATTTGCACCGAAAGCAAAAAAAAAAAAAAAAGTATGTGATTTTCACATTCACATTGTCTGGTCTTTCAATTAAGTTAATTGATCATTAGTTTGCAATAACTGAATAATTTATTACTATCTTTACACTGTTTTGTGTAATTCCATTTGAGTTTCCGGATAATACTGCTATACTTTTGTGTGTGTAGTGGCTCAGAGTCTGGCCAAACAAAAAACAGTCTGTAAACAGGGCTTAACAAATATCAATGTCTGTGGCTTTAATATTAACTGCAGGAGACAACTTTAAATGACCATGTTGTACAAGTGCAACTGTGTGATCAGCATACACAAGATTAATGTTCGGTGGCGGTGTCAACAAACCGTCCCAAAATGGCGAATAAGTCAACCACACGTGGCCCGCAATGATTGTTATAATCCAATGATTGTTATAAGTGGAACGTCTAACAAATATCGAAGACAAATTATGACTGAAATAGTTAACTAAGGAAAGTCAGTGCAGTATAAAATTAATGATATGAAGCTTGTCAGGATAACATGCATATTTCTGCTTTCGTGTGAGGTCAAAAAAGTTAAATATGTATGTATAATGTGTTTACAACTGAAACCATATATTTTCGTCACTCGTTGACGTTATGACTAATGCTCATTGTGTGTATTAAAGGTTAGCTTACAAATGAGAAATTATTCCTAAATATTGTGCTGTTAGTGCTAAATATTTGCTTTACAAAACTAAAAATTTGCTATAAATTTTGATTGATAGTTTCGCAAGTTTAGCAATTAATTAGTCATAAATATTGTGTTGTTAATGCTAAATATTTGCTGTAAAAGACTACAAAGTTTTAAATACCTTTAAGTTTTAAATGATAGCCTTGCAAGATAGTATTCTGTTATTAAAAATTGTGTGTGGATGAGTTCGCAAATTGGAATTCGGCGAGATTGGAATTTAAACACTTTGACTTGCGACAATGAAATAGAAGACATTCGTATTCGAATACATTAAAATATATAAATTTCAAATAAGTATCGTATTTCACTAGAACTTCTTAAAAATAAAAGTGAACACAAAAGCGGCAATTTGAAGTTATTGATTTTAACGTCTCAAGCATTATAGAGAATATTTCTGTGGTGACGCAAATGAGAGGTCTGTGGAAATATTATCAAACTTGAGATTTTTCTAAATATAATTTGTGTTTGTCGGATGGTTCAAACGCTTAAATAATGTGGAGGTGAATTTCAAAATCGTGGTTGAATTTCTTGTGTTCATAAACTTAAGATGTTTCTAAATTTAATTTGGGTTCAATCTCTTTAATAATAATTAGCCCCATACGAAGCTCCATATGAAGTTTTATATCATGAACTTTTTTTGGAAAATCACTAAAATAAAAAAACGCTAAATTTAGAATGTTGTTATATCTCAAAAAGGGACGATTCTGACCCGCGGTTGAGTGTTTATTGTTCTTAATTTTGAAATTTTTCTAAATTTAATTTGAGTTTGTCGCTTAAATAATGTGGAGGTGAATTTAAAAATAGCAATTGGGTGTTTAGGGTTCTTAACTTTGAGATTTTTCTAAATTTAATGTGGGGTTTTCTGATCGTCCAATCGCTTAAATAATATGGAGGTGAACTTGAAAATCGCAGCTAGGGTTTACTGCTTGTCGGATTGTCCTATATTATAACCTTTTTTTTTTTTGGAAAGTCGCTAAATAAAAAAAAGCCAAATTTAGGGATTGTTTTTATATATCGAATACGGTGAAAGTGGTCTGGAAATAGAGTAAATAGAAGGTTGTTGTGTCATACAATCACCAGGGTTGAAAAATGACCCCGTGTAAAAACCCAAAACCCATTCTTCTATGTCGGACAGCAGGATAACCGAAACCCCATTCTTCAACATCAGCAACCAAGCCGAATAGCCATGGGAAAACAAAACTATATAGTGTGTTTTTTTGGGGTCAAATATATGTTGTATATTATTAACTGCGCAAATGGAAGGAAATCATTACCAGAGCTCTCAATCAAAACGGTTAAAAATCAATGACCAATCAATAATCAATGATACATAGTCTTTTCGAACATCGTTTCACATCATATGAAGAAATCAAGAATTTTCTTTACTTCTGGGTACCCTTGAAAGACTAAATTCTCCTAGACGCGGTATCCATATGTTGCCGGAAAGTTTGGAGCACATTTTGGTTGTCAATCGGCAATTTTTTAAATTTTCCCTTCTTTTTGCAATAAATAACGAATTTTTGATGAAAACGGTGGAGGATTATTTGTACTCCCAATACGTCGGCGAAAAAATCTACAACGGTCTGTTGGAAGCACAATCAAAATCATACTGTCCAAGCTTGGGGATTGATTATGTGTGGAGGATTACGTAGTTATGGCCAGGAAATATCCAAATTTGGGTGAAATCGGATGGATTGAAAAAACTGCCTAGGATTATGTAGAGGAAATGTTGTAGTTATGGCCAGGAAAGGGACAAAATTGGGCAAAAACGGATGGATCGGAAAAAACTGTATAGGCAAGAATAATATATAACAAAATGAGCATTTTCAGAACGGAATATCCTAATTTTTGACATGGTCATTGAAAATTCTTACAAAGTGTTCAATATTACTGTAGAAATAAACTAAGTGAATATGATATACATGATAAAAAGGGTTTGTGGTATAAGAGATTATATAGAAATGGATTACAAATGGCTCAAGTGACCGGAATAGGTCTAGAGATAGAAAATTTGCCTATAGAGGGACTGAATCTACGGAAATGGGTATTTAAGTTGCGTTGTTTGTGGACTTATGTTGCCCATTCAGCTTAACGCTTGTCCACTTGTTTTCGATTTATGTTATCATATCCATGAAGCTGCAACTTTCCTATCTAAAATATTTTACTGGCAGCAAAACAGAATAATGGTTAATTTAAAGTAAATTTACTTCATGCATTAATACCTTAACTACCTAGCAGTTAGAGGCACTAGCACACCTTATAATTTCCTATGGACTTCGGAGTGTAATTTCAACTTAATAGCCATTGTATCCTTAAATAGTTGTTGTAAATGTTGGTAAAGAGTGGACACATATTTCAGTGAATAACCAATACGGAATTCATCTAAATAACTAAATTCGGATTAACTTTTGTGTTGAATGTTGTCCTACCACATTTGGTTTCATTAAATATTTTGAAAATTACTATAGAATTTCTCAATAGTTGCACAACCTTACATAGCATACAAAGCGTCAAAGTTATAATTGTGCATTTTGTTCCTTCTTCATGAATTCAGCAACGAATAAATTGTATTATTTGCCACATACTTTGAAATGTAATTTCAATGCAAAATCATCAGTGACCTTAGGAAGTAATCAACCTAGTTGTCCTTTGGAGAAGACGAACGTACTTATGTTGAAGTAAATAATCCAAATATTTGAAACTTAAAATAATTTATTTGAAGTGGAGGCTGTATGCTTCTTCCATACTGAATTGCTTGAGATATTTGTAATGTATAATTAATTTGAAAATATAAAATGCCCTAGACAAGGAAGCAGGATAACATGTGAGGGTTATGCAGCTATTTAAATGGAAATGTGAAAGGTGTTGTAGCAAAATGTCTTAAAATATTTTGCGTAACTTTTGAAAATTGAGATTTCTAACAAATTCTAAAAGTAGTACTAAAAGCAGATTCGTCATTAATTCGTAAGCATTTAATATGAGAGAATAAAATATAGATAGACAGATATATAGTAATTCATATTTATAATCAAAGAGTTTATTATGATAATGCATATTGAAAATATGAAACATATAATAAATGTTTTTCGAACTGCATATGTTTTGTAAAATTTTTCATTTTCATTTGACAGCTTATTTTTATTTAAATATAATCCGGTTAATTTTTCTCAAACAATAAAGTATTTATCTAGTGTCCTACATTGCAAAGGTCCCAATGACCTAAATAAATGTTATTCAATTCGATTTTATCTATCAGATTTAGAGAAAGTCGGTAGGAAAAGTTTTACTATTTTGGCATTCGATTTTCAATGATCGATATTTAAGTTTTAAAATTTTTATCATTGTCTTTATTTAAATATGTAAGAGTGTAAAATGTAAAAGTTATGTTTCAAATTCGTAATCCGCAAGACGAAAATGTTAAACCTCGTAGCTCTGATAATACATCCTGTATGCTAATTAATTGCATTCAACTACTATTCACACAGCTTATATCTATGCAAAATATCTAGCTTTTAGTTTGCTGTGCTACTTTATGAAAACTGATGTGTCACTGTCCACAATTATTGCGTGTCAATGTGGGAATTACACCAATTACCATCAAAATTTTCACCAGCCCTATGCAACAGAACTCAAATATGCAGAACGAAATATGTGGCAATTCCGTTCATTCAATAGCACGCAAACAAATAACAACCATGCCAACATACCAAATTCCAAAAATGGCAATTAGATGGCAGAGAATGAATGTGGAGCAAAACACCACTATTTTTGGACGATATTTAAAAAAAGTTTTTACTTTTCCGATAGTAAATTTAACGCATGATTTAACATACCTAGCTTTGGTTTTGTAGCTAAACATAAATGGAAATATAAGTTTTGTATTTATTTATTTTTGTTATGCTCTTCATGTCAAGTTATTCAAATTGAAATCATACAGAATATTATTTATACTGGCGAATGAGTGATATTAGAAACAACGGGAGTATGATTGATGGATTTTAAATTGTTTTGGAATTTCTGTTTCGTTTTATACGTTGCAAAAGAGACAGTTTGAATAACATTATTTAGTTTGAGTGCAGTTAATGTAATACAAATACAATTATAATCAACGATACAACAATTATAATCAACTCAGTTCCCGCTGTTTGGCAATAGATGGCGCCAGCTGTAAATGCTAGTCCATTCTGCCATAACCTGAACGTCATAAACCAAGCTTAGGTATTGGTAAACATACCGCCTCGACACAATGGTGATTTTTTTTTTTTACGTAATACTCTTTTGGTAGAGTGAATATTTATGATTTTGTGCCAAATAATCGTTTTCTTTCAATCGAAGAAATCGGCGACTGAAGCTTATCGTTTACGGAGATGCAGCTTTAAGTGAAACAACGTATCGAATTTGACTACGTAGCTTGAAAGACCGAAATTTCGATGTTGACGACCGTTCGCATGAAGGAAGACGAAAAAGCTTCGAAGACACTGAATTGACGGCTTTGCTTGATGGAGATCTGTTTCAACCGCAGACGGAGCTTGCTTCAGTATTAGAAGTTACCCAACAAGTCATTTCAAAGCGATTGCATTCGTTGGGATTAATTCAAAACCAAGGAACTTGGATTCTTTTTGAGTTGAAGCCAAGGGACGTTCAGCGTCATTTTTCACCTGTGAAAAATTGATCGGCGACAAAAAAGGAAGTGTTTTCTTTATCGCATTGTAACGGATGAGGAAAAGTAGGCTCATTATAGCAATTGAAAGAAAAGAAAGTCACGGAGGCTGCCCGGTCATGTTTCTACGTCGTGGCCTCGACCCAAGGTTTTGCCTGCTGCGAAGGTTATACTCTGTGTTTAATTGAACCATGTCGATGTTATTTATTACGAGCAGTGGATACCAAGCGAAACCATCATTGGGGATCGATATCGATTTCAATTAATGCGGTTAAACTGAGTTCTGCGAGAGAAACACCCACTATACGCAGAGAGGTACGAAAAAGTGATTCTTCAGCATGACAATACTCAGCCTCACGTGGCCAAGCTTGATAAAATCTTACTGGGAACGCCGAAGTAGGCGTTTCTGGACATATTGTCCAGATATTGAGCCGTCCAACTATCACGTATTCCGTTCGATGGCACACGGTCTGACTGACTAGCGGTTTCATTCATATGGCGACATCAAGGAATGGCTAGATTCGTGGATAGCCTCAAAAGATGAACAGTTTTACCGCGACGGAATTCGAGCTTTGCCAGAAAGATGGCAAAACGTAGTAGCCAGCGATGGGCAATACCTTCAATGAATAATTTGTAAACATGTTTTTATAATAAAGTTGCATTTTTATATAAAAAAATGAAAACTTAGTTGCGTAAATATGAAGAGTGCGGTTTACGACATACTGTGATACTGACGGATAAATCTGTTCGAAAATATTTCGGGGGACCAAGCATCATAATCGAAATTTGTCTATTTCGTTTTCAACAAAATCCACGCTATCTGCTTTGGAAGTAGCAGCCTAAATAGTGCTCAAATATAAACTCAACGGACGATGCAGAAGGGAAGTACCCAAATTCCATTAGATGATAAGGAGAAGAAGGATATAAGCCGAAGCGCAAGGAATTTTGCTCTCTATGCTGCAATTAATTGATATTAATATCATCTGATACTGTTGGTTTGTTTGTTCAAACCATACAAATATGTAAAGAAATTTTTAAATCCTCGTACAAAACTAAAGTGGTGTTCGCATACAATACTGGACTTTGTGGAATTATCGACAAAACTGCAGTAGTGTTTGCATACGATACTGGAGTTTGTGGAATAAGTCGATTATTCCACAAAATCCAATATAATATAAATAAAGGACTGCTGGAAACTTTGATCGTTCATAAAACTTAACATAACATAAACATAAAGCTGTTGAGGACCTGCACCTATTTATTATTATTCTTATTGTTATGGCAGCGCAATGAAAGAAAATGTTATTCTTGCATACATAACTGTAAAATATCAAATGTCCTCGTAAAATAAAGAGAACAAAAATTGAAATAATATTTCAGCATGCTGCAATTGTGCCATATTCATAAAAAGTGATTATGGCAGTAAGAAAATTTGACTCAGTTTTGTGGTATATGAATTACTTTAAATTATATTTCATTGCACAGAAAAAAATCATCATTTATCATCACTCTTGTTTTCCTTTCTTTTTAATTCAATTGTAATATCAAATATTGTATGAAAAAGTTTTCAACCACATTTTGTTGCTAATTTACCGAGGAATAACTTGACGTTAAACTTTGCTTATTGTTGCTAATAGTTTTATATTTATTATTTATTAGCGTTAAAAATCACTTATGAAAACAAATGACTGACCCGCAAAATCGTTTCATTTTCATTTTGCTGCCACCACAATGAGGTTTATTCATAAGATTGCTTTCAAAATCTAACACAGAAAAAGGCGAAACTTTCAAAAAGATTTTTTCTTCGCTTTTCATTCGCCTTGATGTGTAACAAATATTTATTATTAGTTGATTGATTTATGACCAAACAATTTGTTATGTTGGCCCAAACTATTTTGTAATTCATGACCAAAGTTTTACTTGTAGTCCCAAGATGCCGTTTAATGAGTTTTGTTTTTTTTGTTGTGAAGGCAACTCTAAAAGGAAGAAAGGCGATTAGGGCACCATATTCTTAATATGTGTAATATATCTTCAAATGTCCTAAATAAGTAAATCTGTAATGTATTCAATGGGGGGAAAAATGATCTAAGAAAATTTATTGTAAAGACATTAATCTTATAAAGAAAATCGTTAAGAATCAGCTGGGGCATTTGTATGTTGCAGGAGATATTTTCGGGTCGGAGGCTTTGTGATACAGCACAAATGGCATAAGTACGTCTAAGTGTTTAAAGATCCAAAAGTCTAAACGATGAGAGTAGGAACTAAACCCATTTACGTCTTTGAAACATGTGAATGAATGAATGAAAGATCACAACACAGAACAGCCGTAAAAGAAATTGGAATCAGGACCAACGAAAAAATCATGTTCTAAATCAGAAGAATGGGTGAGCAATTTGGAAAAATATTTTAAGCAGATACACTTTGTGCCGCTTGGGATTAAAAAAAAGAATTAACTCAAGGTTTATTTGAGCGAAATATGAACTATATCAGACACAAGTACTAGAATAGGAAAAAATAGATGTAAGGTAAAGCATTAGCACACAATAGAATCATTAAATTCATGACTACTTTTGGTAATAGTTCAAATAAAGTGAGACATTCGATCGAATTCAATTTTGGAATAAACACATTGAATTTGAGTACCCAACTTCATGGCGTGTCGTTGTAATGTGAAATCGTCTGACAAACAATATTTTTGTTCACACTAACAATGGCTGGTTGCGATTTTCCAGCAAAATACAAAGCGAAAGCACTGCTAGGTTTGAATTTCATTACAATAGAACGTTTTAGATGCATAATAAAACAACATGTCTCTATTAGCTTACAAACAACACAACAGACTGGATCTGACTTTGTCAAAAATTGAGCATGCTTTAATTAGCCGTTTGGTTGCTACAGCAGCGTGAAATTGGTAACAGTTCAATCACCTATCCCAGTGTATGAATTAATTGCTTTAACTTTTGTAAACGTATTTGCTTAACTTAACATAATTTCTCAAAGTATTGAACGGGTTTCTTTTAATTATACTCTCGTTGTAGAAGATCCCTGGAACAGAAACCAATCTATCAAAGCTAATCAAAATTAGTTTACACACAACCAAACTGTTGATGCTAAACGTTTGTTTGTTTGTTGCTCAAAGAGAATTTGCCACTCAATTTTTCGTTTTCCAATTACTACAGTTTTCCATCTGATTTGATTTTTATTCTATGCTAAAAATTCATGAAAGCGATACTAAGAAATAAGTTAAGTGGAAATAATTCGAGTGTTTATTTTTCCTCTGAAGATTTCCCTTTAAAGTGCAAGGAAAATTATGGATAAGAGCACTTTATCGGAAAACATGATATTTTTCTTATTGTTGGCAAAAAAATTGGATTCGTTGATTAGATACTAAAGTCTAATTAATCGCATAGACAAGTATGTTTTTGCTTCTGGACTCAAGTCCTTCATTCGAAAGGCATAAGCAGAGTATGGAGAAGAATAATGCTATTGTTAAGGAAACGTTGCAAATTCTAATTAGGGTTCTCCGATTAATGTTCACTTGAAGAGAAACAGAACCCCTTGCAGAACTTCCCAAGCGGCTACCAACTTCCATCTCATAGGTCATATTTTCTTACCCGAGAAAGCCATGACACTATCAGCGGGCATCGGTCTGGTTGTGGTTGAAGTAGGAATGCTTCTGGTCGAGAAATCTATTCCAGAGTAATCTGCTTAGGAATAGATATGTAGTTTCTTTGGGCCCAGTAGAAAATTTCTATTTGCTGCAAATGGAATGAAAAAAAAAAAAAATATTTTCTGTCAAAAGTATAAAATTTAGTCCATGATCACACAAATTGTGTTACTGTACAACAAGAGTACTTTACGGAAGAAAATATCTCAAAAAGGTGAGTTTTCATTTGGTTTCATGTGTTGCAAATAAAATATCCGAGTTTGAACATAAAAAACAAGGTAATAAAAAATAAGTCTTTCAATACGTGTGTGGTTTACAAATTTTTATGCTTAATAATTTCTTATCCGCATGAATGCAGTATTCCAAATTTACAATATATTTTATGTCCTCTTTCTGAAGTGCAACAAAATTGATATCTTATATTTGGAATTGGCAGTAACCCGAAGAGATTTAAACCAGGCGTGTAAGAAAACACCATCTTTATATTCAATATATTCCCTTTTAAAAGATCTAAAGAAAATTTCTGAAAGATAAGAAAACATCGTCTTTATAAAGCAAAATGGATCATTCGAAAGCTAACATGATGGTCTAGAAAAGTTTATAATCGCACGAGAACTAACATAAGAGTTTAAAACAAGAGGAATTCTATTCTTTTATACTAATTCTTGAATATTTTTGAAACAGTGCTCATAAGCTAATGAAATTGACAGTCACCCTAACAGAAGTGATTCAAATTTGCCAGCAAGGCAAGGCTAGTTTTTATATATTCTTTAGCCCATTTTTATTCTCTATCCCATCATGATTCTATGATAAAAGCTTTTCTTAATAACAGACAGCTTGTAGTTCAGAATGGCATAAAATAAAGTAGAGGTTAGATTAAAAATTAGAACCTCCTGAAGTCAGAACCGTAAAAATCGGCAAAGAGAATACCCTGCTAGAACTAAATAAATTCCAAAGGAATTCTACTTCTGATTTTTTTTTACTTAAAAGGGTGAAATCATGCATAAGAAGTAGCGAACGCTTGTTAGTGTCTTATAAAATTTGAATTAGCCAGGTTTATATTTTAGGACATTTTCTTAGAAAGCAACGAAAGAAACCTCTTGACATTTGAAAAAGACCACTTATAAGTTCGCCTTGACCATGTTTATTAAATCTGTACAAGGGTTGTAGAAAGAAAATCGTTCAATCTAGTAAGCTGTAATGTCAAGTTAGGGTTTAAAATAGGGAGTATGCTTTTATTATAGTTTAGTATTCCCACGATAATTCTTATTATTTTTAAATTCATTTTGAAATTTGACAACAAATAGATTTAGAAACTATTTCACAATCGGCAGTATAGGCTTTTTAGTTTAAAAACCCAACATTGAAAAGTCTTGCAGCGTCATATCGCAATATTTCCCACGTCACCTGCACGTTACGTGGACCCTTAAATCGTTCATGAGCAATGTTCATTGTGATGTTCGCTTTGCAGCTGTGTGCTGAAACCAGAAATTGTCTACACCTTTATCGTTCAATTTGGGCCAAAAGCAGTTGGTTACAATTGATCTGTAATGGTAGCCGATAACGGTGGTGGTCTCTTTAATATCGTTTTCGAATAAATACAGACCTCTGGCATTGCCAGCGCAAAATCAGCGCCAAAGCAATGGTTTTCTGCAGATGCATTGTCATCTGTTGAACCCCTTTTGAGTTGGTGCCGTCACATATACGGCAACTTTGTTTGTTAACATAACATTCAGCCAAAACGCACTTCATCGCTAAAGATAGCTTTCGGCTATAATTAGGGTCCTCTTCGAAAAGTTCGGAAACCCAGACAGTGAACAAACCGGCCTGTCTATCGAAATTAACTTTGAACTCTTGGGTCATTTGGATTTTTTACGTGACAAATCCAAGTCACGACGTAAAATTCGTTAAGGTATTCAAAAGTCCAAATTCTTGTGCATTGCAAGAAATTGATGTCTTGAGTTCTCCTGTACACTTTCGATGTTTCCACCCAATCTAGCCCAATCCTTCAATGAACAAATATTGATTGATTATTTACCGAGCTTATCGTCTCGAATTTCACCACTAAAAGTTGGGGGATCGACTTAAAATGGGCATAAATCATGCATTGTTTGCACCATTAAATACTAATTTCAGCAAAGTTTTATTATTCGCCCGAAAATTTGGCATCAATAAAAACTGATTTCACAGATGCCAACAAAACAACATGGTCGCCAAAAAGTATCAACATCAATTCGCCCTATTTGGAAAACCCGTTCCTCGTGAGCAGAAGATTGAAGGTATGCTACTTAAGATGTTACGCACTAAATTACACTCCTCATTGCTCTACATATTATAATATCTGCCTTAAAGGTCGTATAAATCAGACTTCAAAGACAGTTTTCCCGTAATAAGTTTTAATAGAATATCCATGCCAAAATTCCTTAAAATTGAAAGCAGTTGCTTTGGAATTGCATTTGCACTCGAAGTAAAAAAACAGTTTTAAATGCTATTTCAAAAGAATAAAACAGCGTGGAAAACTATGAAGGAGTTTTCTGTAATATATTTATTATGTTTGTTTTTCTAAAAACGCAAATGACAGCCTGCACAATGACAAATTTATTTGATTATTTCACGCAATTTTATAGCATAGGCTGTAATATATATCGTTGTGTCTTTGACAATTTAATTAAAATAATTCGATTTAATTGGAAAAAAGCTTCACTATACTTCAAATCGAATAGCAGTTTATTTCAGTTCCCAAGAGTTTGTAATTAATTTAACTCTACAATTAATTTTCCACAGAAAAACAGATCGGTGTCCATACTGATGAACATTTTACTTAAATTGCAAAAATTGTCATGAGAATGTGATTATCATTTAATGTTTATTACATACAATTACATTCGTTTTAAACAAATCAGATCATTTGTTAAAGTTTTATTGGAAATTTCAGGGTTTTTATTCCAATTTCTATGAAAATATATGGGTGGATATTTACTGGCCATTTATTTCTGGTTTTTATTTGAATATAATTGCCAAGCCTTTGAAGAAGTGCAGTATAACCAATGTAATTTCTACGCATCACTAATTTGAATTATTTCAAAAGAATTATGAGATATTATATGGCCATACTCAATATAAATGAAAAAGTGCAACCGTTCGTATCATTTTAAATAGTTCCACAATGGAATGATTTTATGCGTCATCAATCAACAGCAAACGCTTTATTTATCGATCCATCATATTAGGTTTCCAATTATTAATAAATTTTCTTATCAGCCATAACGCTGTATTTGAACTATCTGCAAGCCTTTTTGTTTAAATATTCCTTAACACTGCCAACTTTTTACATAAATTGTAAAGACTCTTAGAGCAAATAGTCATTTATAATCGCTATCGCGTTGCTTTTAAACAATTCAATATTATCCTGGCACGAAATGCAATACAAAAGATATGAGAGCTTAACGCAAACAACGCCAAAGGGTGGAATGAGTAGGGTGGTGTTTTAACAAGGATTTATTAGATTTTATTGATATTGTTAAAGATTTGCTTAAGAAAATATAAAATCAACAGCACCTAGTTTACGGAGAGGTTTAAGTGAAGCTGCAAATGGCGACGGCGGTGATTTCAGAAGGATTATCAGTGGCAGCACAACTGCATTGTTTAGTAGGATAATTAGAAGAAGGACAATTTTATACGCATAAGTAAAACAAATACAATTTATTGGACGAGTATATTAAGTTTAAAGAAATTTCAAAGCAGTAGAGCTGTACAATAAGTTTTTGTCTCAATGGCTTTGCTACTTAGAAGAATGGTGAGAATCCCTTAGCGACAAATCAGTGGATCCTTCTGCAGATGACGTTAGATACTTGCATAAAATCCTGCGCTTACAACACAAATTTGTATGATTGACAGTGAATTTATGAATTCGGGCCAACAGCACTTTTGGGCACGAATATTCTCTGCACATTCTCTTTTTTCACCCCCATGCGTTGTATAAGAACTTTTGACTACCTTCATTACGTCGAACAGGTGAGAGCAATAAAAAATAATGAGGAAATGTATATGGTAAGTGGATGCCAGCGATGAAAATGCGGCCATAAATATGCTGAATGTGCTACAATTATGCAAAAAAAAAAAAAAAATTCTAGTACCGAAAATAAAACAAGAGAATAAATCTCGTAAATTATGGATGATACCCAACACCTAGCAAAAGTGGAGTCAGAATTACATACTAGCACCTAAGAACAGTAAGTAAGATTGCAACGATAAGCTGAAGTTTAGCATCTTCTTTTAAACGGAGTTTAATTCAATGAGTGAATGGTGGATTGTAAGAGCGCACGGACATTACATCCCGGCTTCATAAAAGCAACTAACAACAGTCGCCGTTTACCCATTGCTTATAAGAACTCATATAGTATTATATGCAAAAGTCTATAACCATTTAGTTTTAAACCTAGTGAACCCACAATTGACCAGACAATGTGCCAAATCCTCGAGAAGAGCCAAGATAAACAGATCATTACATACAGCTTTTTAGACTATAAATTTACCTTCTATAGTTCAAGGCGGCCATGACTGTGACTCAGTTCAAAATTAGAGTGAATCACACAGGTTTTTGTAGGGTTATACTGCCCCCTAAGCCATTTTACCTCAAACTAAGCTCTAAGTACGTCGATATTGCTCACGCTTCAAACGACAATGTGTTACTGTGACCTTGTCGAGAGTTGAGATGTTGCTCTTTTCGGAGACAGCAACAACATTGACTGAACTTAACTACGTTTTAGAGCGGTGAATGATTTTGCTTACTTCAAGACCGCCGTAGGTGCTAAGTATTTCAATTTAGAAACTAGGAGAAGAAAATTGTTAGCAAACAGTGCTACAATGAATATGACGATCAAGAGTTCAGGGAACTTTCAAGAGGATTAGCGCTCCGTAAAATATATAAAGCTAACATTTATAATGGAACCTGAAGGCACAGGAAGAACTATGAATTCTTTAAGCTGCGTTTGGCGATTTTGTACGTTGGATCGTGATATGTGAACTAGTTAAAATGGATCATCACAAAATGTTGTAGATGAACCCAATGAGCTTAACAGACTGCGCAACAGAGCGTGAAGTGTTTCCTGGGGCAAATTGCAGGAGAGGGAAGACTGAAGCATTTGGAATTATTTTTTACGGACAACACATAATGGATAATGGATCAAAAATTGTGTACTAGCCGCCATCTAAATAAGTTTCTAATATAAACAATTTCTTCTTGCTTTTCAATAGCAACTGTAAGTTTAATACTTTCATTATGCATGCATTTTGCGTACTTCCAGAATTTTGCGATTTGACGTCATTTTTCTGTAAGAATTTCAACTATTTCAGTTTCAATATATTGAACTCGTTGATCAAATAACCCTGACTGATTTCTCGCCCATAAAAAGCCTGAAAAGCGTGGCTTGATGGTTGCCTTAAGCTATTAGCGGTCTCCGATACAATAGTAAACATTTTTCTCGTTTTATCAGTGTTTACAATGAAAAACGATTTAACATATATTTTGTTAGTTTGACATTAAGAATTTTGCAAAAAACAGCTATTATAGAATTTTGAAACGATGCTTAGACGACAACATTCATTCTTATGATGTCCGATGTAATAATAAAACACATATTCTCGTTCACTTCGATATTTAAAAATATATTACGAAATACCTCAAAAATCAATGTTGTAAAATGGCTATAACTCGTGAACAATAAGGAATTTTTAAATTTGTTTTAGGCATAAATGTTTGTTTAAATAAATATAGTTGTTATTCCTAGTAAGCACAAATATAGAGTCAGTTGATGCAAAAACTAAATTATGAAAGTTCTTCCATACAACATTTATGTAATGGAATGATTTAGTTCGATATCTTTCGCTCACATGCGAATGTCTCGAAGTAACAACTTGAAAACCTGAGGAACACAGGGCAAGTTGTGATCGTTAGTGGCAAAGCTCAATTTCACTGATATCCTCCTAATCACACCCGCTCCGCATTCTAGGTGCAGACATTAACCACCAGTGCCTTATCAACAGATCCTTTCAACAAGAAAGTGGAATGAATCACAAAATGGGAATTTAAAATGAAACTTCAACTCAAAATCGTCAATGCTTTTAAATTATATATTATATTATATTATATTATATTATATTAATATTAATATTATTATATTATATATATTATATTATTATATATTTAATTGCAATATGCTCTTATGCTATGCGAAACTAAGTAACCACGTAACTATGAAACCAAGTAACTATGTAACTACGTAACTATGTAACTAGGTACCTATGCAACTATGTGACTATGTAAATATGTAACTATGTAACTATTTGACTAAGTGACTATGCAACTATTTAACTGAGTAAATATGTAAATAGGTAACTATGTAGATATGTAACTATGTAACTATGCAGCTATGTAACTAAATAACTATGTAAATATATGACTATGTACGTATGTAACTATGTACCTATGTAACTATGTTACTATGTAACTATATAACTATGTAACTATGTAACTATAAAATTATGTAACTATGTAACTATACAACTATGTAACTATGTAATCATATAAATATGTAACTATGTGACTATGTAACTATCTTTATATATATAATTCTACTGTACGGGCGTTGTCAGTGAACTCCTTCTAAACGGCTGGACCGCTTTGCATAAATTTTTGTATGTGCGTCTGGGTGGTGCCCGGGATGGTTTAGATTTACAATTCGATCCAATTGGACAAAGGGGTGTGGTACCTCCCATACAAACAAAAAATTAAAAATCAATTATTTCTGCTCCTGCTTACGGTATTTGAACAAAATTTGGTACGTAGGTTTGGTGTACATATCTTAAGTGCTACTGCAAATATGGGCGGGATTGGACAATGGGGCGTGGTACCTCCCATACAAACCATAAATTAAATATCCATGGCCTTTCTTATTATAATAGACCGATTGGCATGAAACATTTCTAATAAAAATAAAATTTGGAGGCAAAGCAACGTTTGCCGGGTCGGCCAGTGTAAATATATAAATATATAACCATATAACTATGTAATTATATAACTATATAACTATATAGCTGTATAACTATGTAACTATGTAATTATGTAACTATGTAACTATATTATCTCCAGTAATGTTTGTACATGCTAGCATTTAAAAACTTATAATGGAACCAAATGACTAGTGATTTTCAGAAAATAAAATGCAACTTCACGCTTTCTTATCAACAATACATAAGAAAATATTTGTGTTCAGTATTAAAAAGAAATTCAAAAATAGAAAAAAAAGAATGAATTAAAAATAAAATAAATCCCAAAAGCTGTTTTATCCACTTTCTTTCAGCCCCTCCCAACATTTCTTCACAATAGCACATTCCTTAAGTGCCAGACAAATAGCCTGAATTGCCTGCTTTCATAGCTTAAACCGGAAATGACATGTATACGTTTAGTGTTGTCAGCAACCCGCGGCAACTGAAGTTGCCGTAAAACATGAATTGTAAACAAATCTCGGACAAGAAAATAAGAGAGAAATTATTTTTTATTGCTTTTTCTTTAGTTTGTCTGGTCATTTTCTCAATGCAAATTTATGTTAACTTTGTAAAAACCAACAAAGAATAATAAATACAGCGATGATAATGGAAACGGCCCACGATGAAGATCTAAATAAACGTAACAGTTGGGGGACAAAGGTAAGTACCAAATGTAAACTGCTCAAAAAATAAAACGTATATTCCGGCAGAGGCGATACGCTACAGAATTTGCCAAGAATATTCGAAGAAGTTTCTGCATTTTTTACTACTACAAATTTTAAAGCTAAGTAATAAGTAACGTTCTTCACCTTTTATAACCATGATCATACTACGAATTATGTCTTAGGAGTAGAATGTCAGCATAATCATTATCTTAACCCTTCTGGTAGTAGGTGTTTTTAGCAACTACGCCATTTGTGCACACGAATATCGCAAAGTTGTATAAAAACTATAGTCTTAATTCTGATTTTTAATTTCAAGTACAATTTCAATCACATTATTGAAAAGGAATTAAAAACACCACCAAATTCAATTGTACACGACTTTACAAAAAAGTAAGCCGAGACCAATAAAGTAACTGACACATTTCCTGGAGAATAAAACATTTTTGCTAGCTGTTGTGATAATAATAATAATAATAATAATAATAATAATAATAATAATAATAAAGGACAAGTTTTTAGTTAGCGTATTGAATTCTACAATGATAAGAACAATAACATGTTAATCTTATTATATGAAGTATTTTATTCAATTTATGTTTGGGTTTAGTTTATTTCTTGATATATTTAAAAACTAACAACATTTTTGCTTATTTTGACGTTTTCTTATTCACGAGTTGTTCGAGTACTACTGGTCATCTAGATGATATCCTTTAACATACTTTTAAATACTACTATAATATGTCAATGAATGTGAATATTTTGAACACGAATTTAAAAAGGGGTTGATTCTTATTTTTATATTTTAAATAATGACGACGAATTAGTAAGGATTTTGCTAAAATGAAAATACTGGTAATTGGTCGCTTAAGTAGCCCGCTCATAGTGATTATCAGAATTATTTTGTAAAGGGTCACAACTATCCCCTTTACATTCATTGAGGCAAAGAATGTGCGTCAAACGTTCCACATAAAATAGGCCGAAACTGCTACAAAAGTCTTAGGATGAAGCGACTTTATCAAAAATAATTGGATGTGAGTGGTACAGTTCATTCCAAAGCTGTCGAAATGCTGTGAAAGGTTCTCCCTGTTCTTGTTGAAAATCGATGTGTCCAACTGAAATCAATATCGATGGAAGGAAGAAAATGGTAACTGAAAATCATTGTTTAAATTTGAGGTAGTTAGGATCTGAAGTTCAATGTTTCACAATTAAATCCGTACCCAGTGGTTACATCGACTATTCTAATCTCTTGGCACAGATTCCATTTTACTTTCCTCCTAAGTCTCTCCGGCGAACACATATTTTTGATATAACTCGGCACTTTACTTCTTATGCAAAAAACAGTACTCTAAATCGTAGATTTTATATTCTTAATGAAATTAATGAATATGCTTTGAATCAAGATTCCAATCAACTTATAGAGTTTGACTCATCTCAATATTTTTTGTTTTGATTATGTCTTAACAGATTTCTAAGATTAAATAATTCTATTTTAAATTGTTTATAAATTTTATATATATGTATAATATAAAATATTACTGTTTTGCCATTGTTAGTCTGTAAGGAAATTTTGTTCTATATGCTTAAAGTAAATGAAATATGAAATAAATTACGAATGAGTAACAAACATTTTCTGTTTTATTGACCAATTGCTGGTGTTTTTTTTAATGTATTAAAAATCGCATACCTCTTTTTACAGAAATGTGTAATAATTTGCCTATTTTCATCTAGGCAAATAACAAATTGTCGACTCATCAATTGTTGTGATCTCTTCTGGTCATATGTAGTAGACTGTAGCAATTTAATTACTTTTAAAGAGCTCTATAATTCTGTTGGATTTTTCACTTTGAGGGTGGATGTTTCCCCGTTGAGTAGTTCGGAAAATTTGAACAATTCTACTCGAAGTTTTTAGATAAAATTTTTGACCAATATTTTCCCAAATGATTAAATTGAGGGGAAAAAACAAATATAATTAGTAGGGGGTATTGCTTGTGCTGCAATAACTGGGATATTTATCTTTTCTCTTATAGAATACAACAATTCGGGGTTTTCAACATGATTTTCCTAGAGGTGCTCTCCACAATGAGAAGCACAACTTCATTTGACTAAGTTTGGATAAGAAATAAGTTAAGAATAAATTGTAATAGGCCTTGTAAGCCAGAGTTTTAAAGCAATTCTCACTGCTAGAATGCGAAGGAAAGCTTTTGGCAAGAGATATTACAAGACAGTGACAAGAGGTACATATTTCGTATAAGAAAGTGACAATAGATATTATATTACAAGTCTACGGGTGCGAAATAAAGATTATGGTCAAATTCTGCCTTTTTTGGTTTGGTTTTAAACAGATATACTTATTGTGATTTAGTGCCTGCAGTGAAATTTAATGAATTATTTATTTAGCACATTTATTCCAAATTCTAAATGATTTTTCTACCTTTCTTAAGAATTACAAAAAAAAAAACGTTCATTTTAGTGGAAAACCGGCGCGCAAAATTAATCCAAAAATTAATTTTGCAATGAATTTCACTAGGAATTCTTTAGAACAAAAATTCTCACTATATGTTTAGTGAATGTGTTTAAAATTATTTTCGTGAATAACTTCCATATTTGGATCAGAATATACGGCATTTTACATGAAATTAATCAATAAAATATTCCAGATATTTTGATCTTAACTATACAAAAATTGTTTTTGTTTAAAACCAAGAAAACTAGAAGTTGTTGACTCACAATGTTCTGCAAATATATTATGTGATTGATTCCAACAGAGTTCATCAAAGATGCGAATTAATTACTATCGAACTTCATACTTCAATTTAGTCCATATAATAAAAAGGACAACATTTATTAAAAATTGTACATAAAAACAAATTTGAAGGTCCGCGATACCAACCGTAGATTAAGGTAACAATCTTGTTTAAGAATTTAAAAATTTTCTCTTTAATGTCGCTTTTTATACACAATGTTGCACCATTTTTTATCTACTTAGTTCCACCCAAAACAATTTAAGAAAATGCTGTTGCAAAAATATTCAATGCATGCATAAAAAATCGTATTGATTTTAGCATTAAGCCCGCCGTCTTGCTATTATTCGTTCATTACGTCTGGCATATGTTACGTCGAAGCTACACAGGCCACTGAACACAAAGGCATGTTTAAAGGACATTAACGGTTTTGTCGGTAAGCGCTCAGTGTCATTCTTTTTTTACATTAATGTTAAGACAGTTTTATTCCTTGCCAAGACCACCTGGCTCACATGAAATATAACCCCATACGTAATGAGTTGTGGCAAAATAACACAAAACATTTCACAGAACAAAAGTGTTCAAAAAGCTATAAATTTGTTCACTATTTTCCATTGAATGTTAACTAGAAGACTGGCTGTAATGTGAGCGTAGTTTACAGTTCAAATATCATTGGAAATTGAAAAGCAGAAGTTTGAGCTAGTGCCGTTGTCCCAAAGAATTTTCTATTTTAAATTGAATGAATATTAGATTCCAGTTTTTAATTTTTAATGTATTCATGTTATAATGTTGACAAAAAATATTGGAAATTTATGTAATATGTCAAAATAAACTTGTTACTTTAATACTGCCTGGAGTGATTGCAAATAATTTAGCTTCGAAAAAAATTGTTACTCCCGAATAGGAACTTATGAATGATATTTTATTAGGTATATTAAATTGACCCCAGTCAATACATCTATTTAAGACATATGTACGTCCAAATATGGGCAGGCCAAAAAATTGTGTCAAATTTACCACATGTTCATCATAAAATCTCAAATTTATCACTTTGTAAGCAATGCTTCTGAAACCCTAAAAAACAGCATAGCCTCCATCACATACAATTTCATTGATCTTGATATAAATTTGCACCATATCTGCATCCTTAACAGTGCTTGTTGTACACTTTTTTGGGGGGAAATAATATTAAAAATCACTTTCTATGCAAATTTCTATTTGAAATTTCTCCACGGTGTCGGTTTAGAGAAATCAATAAATATTTTGTAGAATTTATTTGCTTGTTTACATCAACATATCTGTCTGTTATCTGTTGAACTAAAATTGAAAATATATGGCGAAAACATACGCACACACATATGTATATTGAATGTACCAAAGCTTTCATCAAAGAGTATTCAATTTAAATTTTCAAGAACACGTGCATTGTTGACTTATGCGCTTTTGAATATGATTGGTGGAAATTTTTTTCCACTACATGGATGAACGCTTATTTTTAGAGACTCTTGTCAATTTAATCGCCTTTGTTTTAACAATTTTAAATACAGGAATTTCAGCGATATAATGGAATGCAGAAAAAATATAAAAACCTTCGATTTTTCATTTTGTTCTTTACAAGAGGGCTGTTTACTTTTGCAAACAGATTGTACGTACTCGTATGATTGATATTGGTTGTGTAAAAATGTATGTGTAAATTGGACAAACAATTTTATAAACATTTGCAAAAACAATTTTCCCTTACATTCATAATATATGAAATAGAGGAACGTTTTCATATTTGGTAAGTTGTTCGCATTTATATTTCTAGGCTCACTGAACATGAGCTAATTTTTACTAAAGCAATCACGTAAGCAGGTTCTAGTATGCAATCAACAACTCAAAGGATGGAACCTGAACGTATACGCGATGGATATTAAACATTATGCCACTAAAAACCCCATTTCAAATAAAGCACAAAATTTAGAAATCGGTAGAAAAATTTTTAAAAATGTTTTGATTTAGCTATGCAAATCGTTGCACTTTGGTTTTTTTAACCGTCCGGCACCAATATCTTCTAGTTTTTAACATTTCTAAATCATTTTACTAAACATATATCATAAATATTAACCTAGAAATGAAATGAGACAAAAATATGGTTCCAAAACGTATGAGGTAATTGAAAACTATGCCGATTAACTAAATAATAATGCAAAAACACGTTTCAGAAATCCTAGTTCTACTAATTCTACTTTTATGCCTTTCCAAAATAAACTTTGTTTAGTTTAGAGCATAAATTATTTGTTAAACGAAATAAAGCCGACCATTTTGATATAGAAGCAAATACAATGTGATCAAAATGTTCAATATAGTATATGGACTCGATACAAACCGGATCTTGCTGACAAAGTATCTCTTAAAACAGATGTTTATAATTTGTTGCAAATTAGCAAAACCATTTGAATTCAGATTCCATATGTAGTAAGATAATTCTCTTGAATTTAGGTTTGCTGTCTATACCAAGTGTTATCTTTCCTTTTTCCTGGGATTCAGAAATGCGTAAGATTGGATTTCAACAATAGTTACCTGGAAGTGCTTAACTTAGAAATAGACCAAATTTGAGAATTAATTTCACTAAAATTAGTTGCTTTAATTTTAAATATTAAAAACGGCGTGCTTGAAAGATTGGACCACATCTTTCAGCAGCAGTTGTAGAAAAACAAGACGGAAGTTCTCCCTTTCTTTACACCGAGACTTCCATAGACCGCTTAGTTGTCACCTGGGCATAACCAACAGTGGGTTTTATACGCGATTGTTGAAGGTGGCCCTTAAACTATCAAACAAATAGCAGATTCATAAGTAATTACATCAAACAAATAGTTGATTCATAAGTAATTCAAATTTAATAAAGTAGTTATAAAGTTCAATTCATATTTCAGTTCATATTTTCAATTTTGTTGAAATTATAAATTCGGAGTGTTTTTATAAAGATACAAAATAGCTTCAGTATTATTGTCCAACAATGACTGTAAAAATCCAACGAATTTCATAATATTAAGTGGCATTTCGAAAAAAATTTTTGTGTCGATTCTATTGTGCTGACAAAGTTGGTGGAACTAAATAATTTTTAAGAAATTTGTAATATAAATATTTATAAACTACATAATTTATGGTTTTTCCAATAATTCTTCATTGGGCTTCAAGATATACCACTAGCATTAATGGAAAGGTGCACTAGCATACAATACCGGATTATGAAGTTACTTAATTGACTTAATGGAGAATCCCTGTATATTACTTGGCATTACTCTGTGCTATACTCATATTGAAAAGTTGTGTACCGATAGATCAACCATGCTAAAGACACATATTGTGTCAAAATATAAAGTGAATGGGCGGTCAACCGTTGCAGTGATTTGGCTGAGGCAATGGCTTACACACCCAAGCCCATGAAAGGCTTCGAGTGTAATATTAACTGGTTCATTAGTTCATCACAGTGGAGCGAATTTTCTGGCAGAATATTCGCCTTTTTGTAATAAATCTTTAGCAGGTTGTTACTCACATGCGGACAAAATCGTCTACACTGACATTATTAAGCGGGTGAACAGCGAGATATTTAGCTGTTATACAAATAATTAGTGAGCATAAAATAAAAGATTCAAAGAATTTTTTAATACCAATGGTGTTTCAAAGCAAGAGAGATAACGGGAGAATAACCGAATTATTCGAAATTTTTTACAATAAAGAGTAGACAAAATGAAACTTAGCTTCTTCACTCCTTAGACTAATATAACTCCCTATTGGATGTATTCGATATAAAATATTGTGTATGCTTCATCTGCAATGAAGCTTGAGTCAAGAAAGTGTTGTAGTAAGACCTTAGGATATATACGGCAAAACAAATGACAAATGACACTGGTTTTACTGTTTCATAAACAGCCTGAAATATTCTTAAAATTTTAAGTTATTTAAATATGCTCACAAACTTTTTTACGAAATTAGCCATAATTGTGGCCTACAATATCGCCGACGCATTGGCCTTTAAAAGTTGTAAATTATTTTTTCAAGTTTGTACGGATCCATTATGATGAACATTTTCATTTTGCCAAGTATTTTTCCACAAATTTCCTTAAGACAATTTGATCTCATTACGGTGGACATTGAAGTCGATAGATATGAAGCTAAATTTCATTGTACGCAAGTGATAATGGCAAGACACAAAGCACTAAACATAATAAGTTGTCATTTTAATACACAAAATACGAATAAAATGAGGAACATCGAGAAAAGCATTTGCGTAAGACATAAAGTAAGAGGAAAGGCTTATTAAGCCATTTTTCTTGAAATATTCCAACAATATTCGTATATGCAAATTTAATTTTAATTTGTGGCATTGGTCTGCGTATATGAATTGAATTTCTAAGTTATCATCTCAGAAGAAAAACAAAAAGGTTAAAATGTATAATAATAAAGATGGTGGAGTGTCCAAATACTTTACAGTCTGCAGTACGGATAACACCCTTGGTAGGCACGCTATGTAATTTTCCACGCAGATTTGTTACAAAAATGCATGAGACTTTGGGCGTATTATTGTTATTATTATTTCATTGTTTCACGTGTTGAAAATATTCATCCCACTATCTATGTATTCTTTATTTCATACCTAATATTTTTAAACCATTTAGAAAATATTGACACTTCTTAATTTTGCAATCTTTTCTACGTTATTCCTATGAAACAATTGCATAAAGGCGAATGGTTTCTATTAATTGTTCCCTGATGTTTGATATTAAGTATATGTACTTACTCTACAAGCTCGATTGTATTTATTTTATGTCCAATATTCAGATAAATTTTGAATATCTGAACATTGTTTTTGGCATATTAGTAAATATAAATTATTTTGACAATATTGTGATACACAAATGTGCAATCATGGTGGTTTTATGGTTCTAATAGATGAGTAGGCGACAGATAAAATATTCCAATCTTGTAATATGATGCCATATAATTTTTTACATATATTTACAAAGTAAATTGGATTAATGTTTTCGTATAGACCTTGCACCAACGTTTTCTAAATTATTCTATTCCACTTAAGTCAGGTTATGTGTTTTACATTTTATTTTAATTTACCATTTTACCAAAAGTCTGTTAATAAAATAAAGTTAGTTTGAAGCATTCAAGGCAAAAATATTTGAACTTATGATATCTAATGCGGAATAGATGGCAAAATCTTTACATTGTTGAATATGGAATGACGGTAATCGAATATAAATCCTCCTTTAAATATAGAATAACTGTGTGGAAATCGTAAAAATACTTCATTCTAGTAATTACAAAATTGCGCATTATGCTATTAAGCACTTTTTTCATGCAAGATTTCATTTTCTTATCCAAAAATTGTTCTGTTGTTGCACATTTATTAATTAATCCTAAACTTTTATTCATTTTTTGAGCTCAAAGCAGCCTTACTTTTAAAATTTGTTATTGCAAATGAACTTCTCGGGGAATTAATGTAGATTTTTTCAAACACTTATTGCAGATATTTGACAATTGTGAAAAAGGTAATTTAATTATTTTTATTCATGAAATGATAACCAAATAGATAGACAGCAAACGTAAACAAAGGATTGATAGTATATAAAAAAGTACAAGTTCAAAAGTGCTCTTTTAATTCCTGTCTAATTGGCAAACATTCATTTGGTTTAACTGCCCGTTCTTTAATGCCCAACTTTTTAATTACGGGTATGTGTTGGGTAATGTCACGCAAGGCCAAAAGTTGTCCTTTTTTAAGTTTATCATTATTTGATAGATTATTTAATAGAAGACAATTTAATAGAATCATTATTTAATAGAAAGTTGTATACTTACATTGCACGTAGTCGTTTGAACTAAAAACCGACTTACGTATGATAAATACTGATTGTAACAGACATAAATGTAAATTAATCATGCGTTACAGATTTATGATCTCCTCAGCGTATACGCAAATTATTTTGTTAAAGTCAAAATAAAAATAGTAATAGTTTACCATCATTATTGGATCAGATCTACTTAAGTATCATGTAACTGTTAAATGCCACAAAATGTTGACTTTTTTCTAGTTTTTTCCTGGCAGGATTTATAAACTTAATATCAGTAGCTCATGGCCAGACGACCCCAAAACACACCGATAACTTCTCAGGCTTGCACAAAAATTGTAATAGAAACTGTACTGTACATACTGGTATGCTAGGAATAGGATTTCGGAATCTGGTTTTCATTAGAATTCACATAATATCGAAAAGAAATAACAAATTTCCTGTGTGTAATATGGAAGAGCTTCTTTCATCCAGTTGACAACCATTCGCTGCTCTGCGCTCAAAGTGGTCGGCAGCATATTGAGGACAACGCTGTTCAAATAAATATAGATTGCTGTTGAAAAGATATTACTTGCTTAAAGAAGGTTACCAAAAATTTTTCATTTAAAAGCATATGGGTTAAATTCTAACATTCCTCGGTAGGACGTTTGGTCTACGCAATTATAGTGTATAGAACAAATGATAACATACTACATCTAAGGTCCTTCCTGCTAGTATATTTCCAGTTAGGTTATTAAAAGTCCAAAAAAGTGTATGAGATTATCGCTCGATAGAGTTATTATATTGGGCTTATTTCAGTGACAAATGTACGCAAGTTCTCGGAAAGCACATCTTAACTCGTATCCAATTCAAAATTATTTCACAAATTCCATCACTGTGCCAATTTAGAGAAATCAATAAATCTTTTTCTAGAATTTATTTTGTCAGTTTACATCCACATATTTGTTATCAGTGTGTTTTTTTTTTTTTTTTGCAGTCTGTCTAAAATTGAAAATATTTGATGAAAGTATGTGGTTGGTACATTTCTAAGAGCCTGTAGACAGTTGGCTTATTCATTTTTTGGATTGAGGGTAGCCATATTTGTACCAAAAACTTTGTGCTGAGTGTTCAATCCAATTATTACCATAGCACGAATGACCGCGCATTTTTAGAATCCCCTGATAATTTAATGGATTTTGTTTTAAAATTTGAGCAACAGGAATTTCAGCAATATGGAAAAATGTAGCAAAAGCAAAAACAAAAGATATGTTCGATATTTTGTTTAGTTATGTATGTGTGATAGTATGTGTGTGCGTGTGTTATTATTCATAGCATGGTTTTAGGGTTCACAAAAATAAAAAAATATTGGATGTGATTGATATTAGTTATCTGCAATTTGAGAATTTTCAAAATAATAATGAAAAAAATTGCTTTGTACCCCAGTAAAGAGGTAGATGAGCTGTGCTATATATATAGTGAATTTTTCGTTTATATCTACAAATTTACAAAATCTTTTTGATTAATGCCACTGTTTACGTGCACAAGTTTTCCTTACCCTGATAGTTGTAAGTTTTAATTTTTAAGTACACGCCCACCACAGCTAAGGAAAGAGCTTTCACTCCACCGTTCTAGCAGTATAATTAAGCGGTCTTCTAACTCTCACCCAAGTATAAGTACTCATTTTACACTCGACATATAAACTACGTATTTGAACGTTTAAAGTCCCTGCTTGGTAAAGAAACTCCATTTTGTAAACCCCCGAAATAAAAGGTAAAACCTTGCCAATAAATTGAAGTCATTCGATTTATACACTTTCAAACCCCCCGTTTTATTCACTCTCTTTCACATGTAATAAAACACTGTCCGATCAACCCCCCGCATTAACATTTTTGGTCCAAACGAGCCGGATTGGATAAGTGTTTTTTAAACAAACCCCCCTCGGATAAGTATGTTAACAGTCAAATTATAATAAAAGCCAGTTCGATTTTGTTGTTGCAAAAACCATATCGAAAGTCTAAAATTATACGGTAAAGAATGGTGTGAAACTAACGAGTACAATTATCCCATCTGATGTAACAACGAAATCCACATTAACATAACATTATATTTACGATATCGTACGCTGAGTATTGAGAAAGTTAAAGTATTTCTGTTGTGCTGAGTTCAAAGTTCATGTTCTCTCTAAGTTTGCTATTAAAAGTGTTACATTTAACTAACAGTTCACAAATGTTCGAGACACTGTAATTTACGTCCACTGGGATATTTATGTTATATTCGCGATCAGGGCGTATGTGATTAACAGCAAATATAACATCACTGAGTAAATAGAGTGATAAAGTGTTGAACAGTGATATATACAACTCATCCGCTGTTGTCAAATATGTAACATCAATAGCTGAACAGCTCTTGTTAATATTCACAACTCTTATACTCTCACGAGAACTGTTAGTAAAAGTCACTGTAAGTGACAGTGGCTTAACGTTATTGCTTTCTGTAGCTAGACAAATATTGTTTGCTATCATCATAAGAGAATTTTCTTGTTGTCAAACACAATATTCATCATAAGAGAACACTAGCATTGTTTATCACAACACCATATAATGCTATATATATAAGATATTATATTGTGTTCTTTCACTGTTGTCAACATCAATACACGTAACTATACCATTTGTTTTTTTTTAAATCTCTTATACTCACATTAAATGTGACCCAGAATTAAGAGTTAAGTTTTTTAACATTATTTAGCATTTTCGACATTCGTCGGAGGTAACATTGTTTCCGGAATAATAAATACAAATACAATTATAACAAATAAATAAATTGCATAAAAACAACATTCAAAGATACATTCGATACGAAAGATATGATAAATTAATTATGAGGTAAACCCGAAATATTTACCCAGTACAATCTTTTTCGTAAATTTCGAATTTGAATTTATTAAAGTTCAACTATTTTATTGGAAAATTTATACCTCATTCTTTCATTACTCTGAATTATTTTCCTAACAGTTTACTGTATTTAAAAATTTTCTATACTCTGGATATTTCAAACACATAAAGGTACGGCATCCTAATAAGCCTCATCATACAGGCTACTACCTATTTTAAATCATAGATTTAATCCGCGTACAGATTTACGATCTCAGAATTCTCACCTTTGTGTGAAAGCAACTATTAAATATTTATTTTTTATTTTGTGTTGAATTTGTTAGCCCCAAAGTTTTATTGAGTTTCGGTTTAGAGGCATATTCTATTCAACTGAATAAAATTTACTATATCGCATTCTCCGTCCTTATTAGCGTAATAGCATATAGTTAAAATTTCATTGATTCTTCGATATCGATTATCGTTTTCTATACATAACGTTTTCGCAGAAATTTCATTAAAGGCATTTCTACTAAGAGCAAACTATTCGAAAACAGATCATGTCTACCCTGCAGAAATTTATTCGATATTCTGATGACGTCGTCCAATTCTACCAATATTTCGTCGTTATTCCCGAATCCGACCACTCGATTTATAAGCTTAAAATTCATAAGGATGAAATTATACGCTACTGGAACTCCCTTCGCTCGGTATATGACTGCGTACTTGCGAAAACCGAATCACAAGAGGAGGAAGTAGATCTCGAAAGTGTTCGGAAAAAGTTTAATGCGGCTTACGATGCTTACTTAAAGTTCATATCTAAGACAAATGAGATGGTAGACAAACTTAGTTCTAGGTCAGAAGATGCATCTAAACCTAAATGGAAAGACTCAGATTCTTATCCAACAGCACGATTCCATAGGGTAGAGTCGGTTGCTGATATTAAAGCTTTGGTAGCTACAACTGCCACCAAAGCAATTGACGCTCACATTGACGCTTACCACACTCAATTCGTCAATGTGACAAAGCAATGCGTCCTTTTCGATGACTCTCATCCGCTATGTTTGTGTCCCGTTTTCTTAAGAATGTCCGTTGAAGATAGATACGCAATCGTTAAGGAACAGAAACGATGCACAAATTGTTTGGCAGCTTCACACGAACTGAAAAAATGTCGAAATCAGTACGTTTGCCCAATTTGTCGCTTGAAGCACCATTCCTTGCTGCATCTATCAAATATTTCGACGTCTACGGCACAATCTATTGGAGATTCTGAAAATAAGCTAACTAGTGAAGCATCGTCTTCAAGCCCAGCAACAATGGGCCGCCCCTCCTTTCCAGAGTTCAACCCCTCTTTCATGACTTCAACGAGCCATACTCGTCAAAGTCATTTCACATACATACAGTCCACGCCATATCAAAGGATTCTTCCTCGCGATAATCCCATTGATGATCCCCATTATTTTGAGTTGAACACCGCCACATTCGGTGTCAACTGTACCCCCTATCTGGACACTAGAGTACTACTAGGATTAGCTACTCAATGTGAGTCAGAAACCCCCGTTGTTTCTGATATTCTCAGAAATTTTAAGTACGTCGATGACGTATTATGGAGATCAAATGATCTTTCCAAAGCTGTTGCCGCTAGAGACGATCTTGTAAAAGTACTGAGATCTGCGGGATTCCGTTTGAGAAAATGGACATCTAATAGCGAATCTCTTTTACAAGACATCCCCCCCGAGCATTTACTCGACTCTGCGTTTCTCAAGTTATCGGACACCAGCACTATTAAAACGCTTGGTTTGCCGTGGAACACAGGAAGTGACTACTTCTATTTTACCCCATGTGAAAACCCCAATGAAAATATAACCTCTAAGCGCGCAGTTTTATTAAAAATAGCCACGCTATTTGACCCCGCCGGTTGGCTTGCCCCCAAAATTATAGTTGCAAAAATCGTTATGCAACAAATCTGGAAAGACGAAACGGATTGGGATGAAATCCTCAAAGCTGAAACTTTTACACAATGCCAGAAGTTTCTCGACTATTACCCGTCATCGAGAACATTAGAATACCCCGCTATGTCGAGTACGACTCCTCGTGCAGTGTAAAGTTTCACGCTTTTTGCGATGCCTCTGAAAAGGCTTACGCAGCCCCACTATATGTTAGAGTGAGAACGGCTAATGGCCGTATTCGCTCACATTTGTTGACAGCCAAACCAAAGGTTGCCCCCGTCAAATTTGTGACCCTGCCTCGAAAACAACTATGTGGCGCCGAACTAATGGCGCGTATGATCAACTAGTTACGAATTGATCTAAAACTTTCCGAGCATAACTTTTTCCTGTGGACAACACAGGAACGCCTGATTGCCGATCTTTGGTGGCACGAACCACCCGAGCTAAATCTACCAAAATCCCACTGGCCAACATGCTTAAACACTAGGAAAGCTGGAGAAGAGCTGCGGCCGGTCAAAACGCACCTCAACAAATTATCAAAAGATATTTTGCCTTGGTTCTCCGATTTTTCTCACGCTCTACGTGATATTCGTTACATATTTCACTTTTATCATCTAGTCCATCCGTTGCATAGAGAAACAGTGAGACATTACACTCATGAGTTACCCCTATTAGAGCTAAAGTTCGTAAGAACTCGACTCACGAAATTATGTCAACAAACGCACTTCCCAGAATATGCAAATCTTTTCCGTTTACTACAATTGCCTCGAGACAGCAATTTACTATCCCTTGACCCTTTTAAAGATTCGGATGACCTTATGCGGTCGAATGGTCTACTTTCGTATGCCTCGATACTTTCATATAATGAAAAGTGTCTTAAAATTCTACCCTATTCAGGACTACTAGGCCAATTGCTAAACTTGTTCTGCTCCCTAATCAAGGAAAATAATCCCAATTTTCGATATTTACAGCTCATCATGTCCACTCCTCCGCGACGGCTTCAAACTGAACGGGAACAAGATAATTCCAATCACCAAATTAAAAGTTCATCACCCACACCTGGAAACCAAAAGCTCGATTGCCTTTACTGTCAGAAAAATCATCCGCTACGGAAATGTTTCAGATTTCGACAACTATTTGGCGATAAAAGACTAAAAATAGCTCGAAAATTTGGCTATCGCACTAACTGCCTAGCGCATTCGCATCTTTTACGCAATTGCAGAAGCCATGGGAGATGCAAAGTATGTTTCGCCAGACATCATACCCTTCTTCATGATGGTAACTTCGGAAAACAAACCGAGAAACGACACCGAAAGCAATTACGGAAACCGGGCAACGCCAAACAAGGTCATATGAAAGTATCCACCGAATCTTCTGCTGCTTCCCGATCAGCGACTATCATCATCAACGTTAATTCTACATCATAAGGAAGAGAATCAAACCAAATTACGTCTAAAATGAATTTTACAAACTATTTGACTCACATGAATTGAAATTGTAAATATTTTTTTTTTTTAGTTTCAAATTTGCCCCAATTGAATTCAAAGAACATGGAAATTATAGTTAAATAAGTATCAACTGTTTGTTTAGCTGAAAATTGTATAACCCTTAAATTCCTGGCTTAAATATTAGAGGATTTTGCAGTACTGCAAGGAGGGCGGCATGTTTACGTGCACAAGTTTTCCTTACCCTGATAGTTGTAAGTTTTAATTTTTAAGTACACGCCCACCACAGCTAAGGAAAGAGCTTTCACTCCACCGTTCTAGCAGTATAATTAAGCGGTCTTCTAACTCTCACCCAAGTATAAGTACTCATTTTACACTCGACATATAAACTACGTATTTGAACGTTTAAAGTCCCTGCTTGGTAAAGAAACTCCATTTTGTAAACCCCCGAAATAAAAGGTAAAACCTTGCTAATAAATTGAAGTCATTCGATTTATACACTTTCAAACCCTCCGTTTTTCTCATTCTCTTTCACATGTAATAAAACACTGTCCGATCAACCCCCCGCATTAACAGCCACTTTACAGAAAATTTTATATGAACATAAAAGAACTTCTATTCAAGTAATGGAATTCGAAACGATTGGCATATACTTGGCCTGCGAAAGGTTACAAAACAATTGAGAAATTCGACAGCAATTAAAAAATTTCACAATTCATAAATGTTTTAAAAATTTTCTATATAAACTACAAATACTCCATTTCGTCACTCATATTATCCGCTAGCGGTGGGATGACTTTACTCTGTTAGGCACCTTGGCAATATTCCTTGGAATTCGATAAATCTGCAAACCAATTTTGTGCAAATTGCAGTCTTTAACGTTTTTAACAGAAATAACCTTCAATAGTTTGAAATTACTTTTTCAAGTTTATACAAATTTATTCAAATGAATTTATCATATCAACAAGTAATTCTTCTAAAATTAAATTAGCATAACTTGATGTCATTATGGTGGTCATTAAAGCCGTTAGGAATAAAGCTGATTTTATCAACATATAAATTTTAATTTAGCATTTTGTATAAGATATAAAGTAAGGAAGAATAAAAGGAAGGGGAAATATTCAGATGAATTATGCGAACTTTAAAGGTGTGTTATCTAAATCGGACAAATTAATTTTCGTGCTATCATCTCAGATTAATACAAAGAAGCAAAGAGATCAAAAAATAACAAGATAAACGATATGATGTATAAATGCTTAATCATTCAAAGCACCGAGGATTTACCAAGATTTCATACCACGACGATTTATTATATAGTATGTGCTGTTATACTATTCGCATATCCTTTAATTGAGATTAATTCCTTTAACTTTGACTACCTCCTCTTACTACATTTTTGCAATTTTAAATTAAAAGTGCGATTACTTAGACCTTTACCAACATATGGCACTTGCGTGTCGAGTTCTATAGAAAAAAAGAGGAATTGAAATTTATATGAAAGAAACACTTTTCTTTCCTCATTTTAAAATTTTCGTAACCAATTCAGATACTTTGTATTACAGTCATCGCAGTGGCCTGAAGATTACACCATATGTTGGCTTACGTGTGTGTTGATAATGCACACCCCTGGCTGCTTTTGGAGAATGTAATCACGTATCCTTAATTAAATTCACACGCGAGTCACGGGCACGTGAGAAAAGTAGAGAGTAAAATATCATACAGTAAGGGGTGTTAAGAGCAAAAATGAAACTAATATAAAACCTAAAAGAAAAATAGCTTCTGGGTATTAAAGTAGTCCTAGCAATTCGTTAAAGATAGGGAAAATATTATAAAAACAAAAAAATATTACAATAATTGTCGCAATATGCTGCCTATAAGCAATACAATTTATAACCACAAATCAAACCATATAAACCAAATCCATTATTAGCTTCCGACAGCTAATTTTTCTATTTACATACAAATGAATCTATTTGAAAACTTTTCGCATTTACAAAAACCCCAATACTTTTGCTAGTAATAACTACATGCGTACATTAAAACAACCAGATGTCAATATCCCTACAAAATCGTCAAGTATTAAAATTTTCTAAGCAAATCGACGATTCGTTTTTGTACTATCTAAATTGTGACAGAAAATATTGACAAACAAAAAGTTTTTAACTTGGAAATTGTTTGCTCCGCAACTGAAATTGAAGTCATAAATACTAAGTCGTAAAATATTAAAAATCTCAAAAGATCGTAAAAGACACACTTACATTTATGCCTAAATTTTCTACACATTTACATTTGCGAAATATTATCGTTGTAAAACTTGTTGACTTTTGTTGAAAGGAATTAACGTCGAACATGTCTAGATTTTCAAAACAAGCAAATATTAGATAATAAAAATAAGTCAAGATCCTAGGAAGATTGGAAATTTTTCGAAACAGAAAACATAATAATCTCGCGCTTTAAAACAGGGAATATTAAACGATAAAATTATGCTAAATATCTGGTTCGGGTTGTAAAAATATATGTAAAAACATTAAAATTATGGCGAACCGTACTGAGTGATTACTCTGCCGAATATTTTGTGATGAATAATTTTAAAATATACAGCGCGAGCAGTCACTACACGAGTCCTTGTACATTCCCACAATACAACGTTAATACAACGTATAAATAATACCATCAACCAAATATAACTATTGACGTACATTTTTTCTATTAACTTTGTACTATGTTCAATTATTTATTCGGGAATTACCGGAATCATTTGCATAGTTTACTAAGTATATATATATGCCATCATATGCCATCCTGTAGATTGTTGGTAACCAGAACATTAGGACGAGATACGAGTATAATGACATAAAAACTATAGAAAGAATGAAGCAAAATATTCCGGAATTTACTCAAAAAAGAAAAAGTGTTTTTATCCAAGTGGCGAATGTCCTTAATCAATTTACAGTTTACATCACTGCAATCCAGGAAATGCGATTGACATGACAAAATTCTAAAGATGAAATTATGCCTCAATATATGGAGATAATATTTGTGGCAGAAGCAAGAAAAAATCTCTTTGATTATCGACAACAGCATAGACTATCCAAAACGGAATTTGATAGCGATTAGGTAAATATGAGTGTGCCTTATTTATTAGACACGATTTGACTGAACGAATGCATGTTCAACACCTAGAAACTTAGTTTGTAATGTCCTGTAATTCACAAGGACAGCCCAAGTAATAATTAATGTATCAGAAAATTAGATCCACAAATGCCACCGTTACGTCAAACATAAAGATGCCTGCGTATTAGACAAATATTACTTGAGGCTGATTACAGTATTATTAATATTCTGAATTTCCCAGTGACTTGTGGAACCAATTGGGGAATGAAAGATGAAGGGGTGATTACACTATGAAGTAAAAGACAGGCTTTTTCCTTTGGGCATGAAAGATTCATTTGAATCAAAAGAATACAACTGGTACGGAACACCCTCAAAATTGCGGACGGTTGTATAGCTGCGTTTTTTTTTTTCTACGAGCCGACAAAATGTTTATAATTATAAAAGAATAAAGTCCAACTGTTGCAGTTGAACAAATTTTGGCATTACAAATGTTTAATGAAATTTTAAAATTAGTAAATTCCGACCGTTTTTCTTTAGGACCTGTTTTTTTAGACTTTTGCAATGAAAGTCTTTCTGGAAAAAGTTACTCTTAGAAATGCTAGTATAAAACATAATGTTTTCTATGGTAGGATGTAATTTATACCCATAAGCGTTCACAGTATATTTGTATAACATTTTCTAGAAATAATTGAAGATTTTGATGCATTTTTTAACTTACTTTAAAATGAAATAGATAACTGGGTATGCTGGCTATCTTTTTCAGTATATTTTTGTGGTCATTGCCCAAAATTGTACGGGAAGGTCTCTATGATATTTGAGAAAGACCATTTAACCATTTCACTGAAATAACTTTTGCCAAATTCCGCCGAAAGTACTTAATTCTTCTCGACACTCATACCAATATTTTTTGTAATTTGTATTTATTTATTTATTGGGCCTGTAATTTAAATCTTTTCGGCCAATTATATATTAATTATAATACAATATGCAACAATTCACATATTAAATTTTATCTTCTTAATAATATAGATACAGATTAAATACTAAATATATAAAAATATGATGTGATTTTAAAGACGATATGATTGTTAAGGACAAAAAAAAAATATATGAAAGCCGACTAATTTAGTCTGTGTATAATATAGAAATATAAGATAATCGGTATATAATACCGTTTGCCCAAAATTTAGTTGGAAACCAAATTTTGCTGGAAAGTCTAAAAATGTTGTAGAATGTTCCTTTTGTAAAAATGAGGACATAATTTAAACATTTTAAATGGCTTGGTAGTAAATTGTAAATTCATTCGATCCATGAGTGTTGTTATCATACGAATAAAAAGCTATTCATTACTAGTGGAGTGTGGAAAAGTCAACGAATTAAAAGGAAATTAAGGACTGCAAAGTCGAACAACTTTATAGAGTATCAACGAAGACTTCAAATCGATACACTTTTTAAAACTACAGCCCAAGAAAAGGTTAAAATACGGCGTTATATGAACACGACGCTTCAGTGAACACAAATATCTCATAACTCTATTAAACGTCATCTGAATTTTCCCCATATTTTGTATATTAACGCTGCCATAGGTATATACGATAGTTCTATACAATAAAGAATACTAGGCGTGATATAAGCATGAACCAGATTATCCTTAACCGATCTAGGCAACACTAACTCAGAGTTATAAAAACTTCGAAGTGAATAATTGAAAGGCCGGACAACGTTATCTACATGATAGTTGAAGATTAGTTTGTCATTTGCGCAACTAAGTTCCCGCTGTTTGCCAATAGATGACGCCAGCTGTAAGTACTAATTAATTCTCCCATAACCTAAACGACATGAGCCAAGCTTAGGCATATGGTAAACATACCGCATCGGCACAATAGTGATTCTCTTTTGACGTCAAATTCTTTTCGCTGTGTAAATAAGTATGATTTTGTGCCAAGTAACCGTCATATGTGGAAGTATTGATTTTATATTTTCAATCGAACAAAACAGTGGGTGAAGCTTATCGAGAGCTTCAAAGCCCTTACGGGGATGCTGCTTTAAGTGAAACAACGTGTCGAGATTGGTTCCATCGCTTTAAAGATGGTGATTTGGAGTTAACGATCGTTCGAATGAATTAAGATGAAAAATATTTGAAGACACTTAATTGACGGCATTGCTTGATGGGTATCTTTATTGGTTCAGTATTAGGCAATATTACCCGCCAAACCATTTGCAAGCGATTGCATGCATTAGGAATGATTCAAAAGCAAGGAAATTGGGCACCCTATGAGTTGAAGCCAAGGGATGTTAAGCGTCGTTTTTTCGTCCGTGAACAACTGTTTCAGCGATAAAAAAAAGGAATCGTATTGTAAAGGATGATGAAAAATGAATTCATTACAGCAATCCAAAGAAAAAAGTCATGGGGGCTGGCCGGTCATGCTTGTATGTCGTCGCCTCGGCCGAATATTCACGCTGCGAAGATTATGCTCTGCATTTGGCGGAACCAGGTCGGTTTTATTTATTACGAAACCATCACTGGTCATCGGTATCGATTTCAGTTAATGTGATTGAGCAGAGCTCGTCACGACAACGCTCGGTCTCATGTGGTCTCTCGGTCTCGGTTTTTATAAAAAACAGCCAGAACTTAGTTGAGCACCTAATACTTCCAAACAATGTCCACTATGAACGACTTCAATATGTGTAAGGTAAAATGAAGTTTAAATCATGAGTAGAAAAAATCTCAGCTTTTGTTTTTGGAATGCTGATTGAGAGTATATTTTACGACAGCCACGAGCAGATCAAACTTAATACACAATTAATATTACTTCGCAGGATTTTAAAATTTAGTTTAGTTTTCTGCTTAGCAGAAAACCGAATTTTAAAAAATCTTTGTATTTGAAAACAATATCCGACTTTTGTCAATATACACAAAAACTTTATTTTTCTTGTTTTTTAATGTATGATTACTTTTCTCTCCGCACTCCATGACACATTTCAAAAACAGACCTCATTTCTACCAATCTAATCTCCCTTCATTCCATTATTTTTTTTTTTTTTTTTTTATAAAAATTACTCCTTTCCAACAAATTCATGACTACACGAATGCTTGAAGTGATGGGTTTATCTTAATCATTCCTTTGTATATAATAAGCAGAAGGCAAAAATATGAAAAATAAATAAGCAGCATAATCATATCATTAATATGTGATGATACTACACTATGAAAGAGAAATAACTCAAAAATATCTTCGAACCATAAGCATAGCATGACAAACTACATTAACTATCTGCATACAAATAGGATATACATCCGCTCTCACAATACTTAAGCAGATAAGTGCATTATGTGCATCTGCGGCGAACATTTGGCTGTGATGAATCTTAAAAGGATATGCCATCCCCGAGTAACACATCGAGAACACATCACAGTTCTCAGCAAACTGAAGAAAAATATTAAAATACAAAAAAGTTTAAAATGCTGATAAAATGTTGTCAGAAATACTGCCTACATTTCACTAAAGTGTTATTACTTACACATGTCGTACGATGTAATGCAAATTTGGCCTTTAATCATGTTGCTTTCGCTTTGTGGTGGCGGTTACAAGACATTGGCAGGGAAAATGAATAACAATTTCACGACTAAAAGAATTAATGAGAACATTCACATTCAAAGGGAAACAAGCATAAAAAAAGAAACAAATTCTCCTTCATTTCACGAATAGAATATGGGTAAGGTGTTGATATTTAGTCCGTTAACACGGATTTTTGCAGTCGCAAGAAAAGGCGAAACATTTTTCGGAATTTAGGAAATTTTTATAAAAATCGTCGGGATGTCTTCAAGCATCACCCAAAAGCAGTCCAGTGAATGTATAGAAATTCGAAACCGAGATAATATTCACGTTATTCGCCCATATACATTAAAATTCTGCTGAAATTCATGAATTAACATACATAAATAATGGTTTGCTTAGCATAGTATACCGAAAATAAAGTCGTTCCAAAAAAAAAAAAAAAAAAAAAAAAAAAAACTGCTATCTTACTAAACAAATCATAACTTCAAAACCATCCTTAAGTTTTACTTTACTACAAAGTGGTTAAAATACTCATTTTGTCATTCCATTTGTTACAATAAACACCCCCTACATTTCTGATTACCGTAAAAATTTTTCCGCAGAAAGAAGCGATAGAACTGTCACCAGTTGTCCTGGGAGTTTCAAATTTTTGCTAAACAAACCATACCTCCAAAACGGTCTTTCAGTTTTTATACCCAATTCCACAAAGTGTCCACTTGACCAGGGAGGTTGAAATTCGGCACAAGATTTTTAGATACTAGGCAAAATCTTCCTAGTGGAAAAAACCTGCCCTTGCACCGCAGTGAAGGCATAAATTATTTCCCAATTTTGTGAACACATTTATTGTTGAAAATAACTATTTCGACTTATAAATTTTTCAAGGAATCGCCCAAAATGATTAATGAAAAATACTACAAATTACTCAAATTTACTTCTCGGTCCATAAAAGATAAAAACAGACCAAACAATTTCTAAACACACCTTTGAAATAATGGACATTATCATGATATTTCAAAAAAGTATTAGAAATTACTCAATGAAACTAACAATATTTATTATTCACTTATTTGTTTTGAAATAATAACTTATATCAAGGAGTAATTCAATCATCAAAACATTTTTGAAATACATTTTCTTTTATATCTTCTACCGACTGAAAATGGCGCTTCGAAATGTTAATCAGTCGGAGTCATATCAGGTGAATGCGAATATTGTTCGACGAAAGTTGTTAAATTCTGGTCGAGCAGTGGCGCATTTGATAACACTGCAATCATGTTAGGTTAGGTTAGGTCACATCTCTCAAACTTAGATGATAGTTTTTTTCTTCACTTTACCGATGTTAAGTTAGTTTATCATCATCAATGTTAAGCAAATATTCTGCTATTTGTCAATTGCTTTTGAACGCACTGTACCGCTTATGTACAGCTGTTCTTGATAAGTCGATACGGCACACAAAATTCCGTTTACAATACAAAATTGTAAGGTACAATTTATGTTCAGTATTTTTATCCATTGTAAAAATCTCAAAACGCTTATGATATGGACTGACAGAATCGAACACTGCAAACAAATTAAATCGAATGATCGGGCATAAATTCCAAGCCAGTATAGAGGAAAGTTATGCAAACTTAGCAGCAAAAATAATTTTTATAATCTTTTTTAATAGGTCTTCCAAATTATCAACACCGATACTTTTCAGTCAGGACATCTGACGGTATTATACACTCCAGGTGTTCAACTTTTCAAAAAGATATATATATGAAAAAAATACCAACCCAACAAATATTAACAATATAAATTTCACTGCGAAAACGTAAACTCTACATAAGAGAATAGAACGCTTTTCGAGCATTCACTTATCTATCGATGAGTTATTATCGCGATTGAGAGAAATTGAGTAAATAGGAAATATCTAAATGTAATGTTTTAAAAAATGATATATAGGGTATTGCTCATATCTGAGAAAAACGGGAAGCATCTTGGTTATTAAGTGATGCAAAATGTACTGGTTCCATGCTATGAATATTGCACTCCAAAATATAAGTGATAAGTCCAACAAATATTTCGTTTCGATGTACCAATATACATACGTCTATCATTTGCCAGTCTGTCTGCCTCTCTAACTATTTATGCCTCTGTTTCCTTACCGATCTGTCCATTAATTTTAATAAAACTGGTCACATACATTTCCATTGTCCCAAGAACAAAATATATTGAAAATTGTCAATATTGGCTTACAAACTGGTCATCCAAGGTCAATATAGTTGTTTCTTACTAATATGGCATAGGTTTTTGTGCTTAATTCTCATTCAAAACTGTATACTTTATATAATTTCCGTACAAATGTATTGTCAAGTCGCAATTTTATAGCTACAAAAATCTGATATTTAATTAAAATCAGGCAATAAAAGATGTAGTAAAAACAAATTCTTCATTGTCGTACGGTTTTATCCGGCATAGTTAGAATAACCTGACTTATGTCAAATGTTCACCGTTTTGTTCAGTAACTTTTTGTCGTAGTCAAAAAGTATCGGAGATGCATTAATGTTATTATTGTATTTAATACAGTTAAATTGTCTTGATTCAACTATCATCAGATGGCTACCCGATTTCAGTACCAGGGAACGCACGGCATATGGGATAATGCATAAAGACTTGACTTTGAAAGTCAATAACATGAGATCAAATTAGAATTTTTTGCACATATAATTTCATTTTCGTAACATAAACAATGATCTAAGACAGGGGAGTGAACGGTAAAATTAATCCAACAGTTTTTTTTTTGTATTTGGTGATCAACATAACCGTGAATAAAATATTATGTTATTTAACTAATTTCTTCTACATACTTACCTTGCGTGCGCCATATTTATAAAAATTTAGTCATCAAACATGAAGGCTGTATACACCTTAAGCAGACCCGGCTACATCACCAATGTCTCTCCACAGCTACAACCCAAGTAAACAGTAGATTTTCCAGTTTATATTAAACACACTGACACACATTTACATTTACTAAATAGGAAGTATTATTTGTACCCAAGGCAAAATCTTCTCGTATATTTTTTCAAAACACACACAACATCGTAATGCTATACATATTATACTAATGTAAACTAAAAGTTTCTGCACATTAACGTCAGATAATTTAGTAAATTGTTTAATCTACTTCTACATTTTATTAACTAAATCTGCTATTAAATTTTTATTTTTATTTAAAGACCATAAAAATTGCAAAATCATAATATTTGAAGTAGAACCAAAACTTATAAATAGTCAAGAGAACAATGTCTTATAACATCTTACAGCTGTTTATAATTCCCATTAAATGCTTTCAAATATTTGAAAAGTTTATCCTTGCTTGTTCTATTTTGCTGTATTAACTCGATTGTTATTAAATTGTAAGCCATTTTGTGGTTATTTGTAGCAGAAAGCGATGTTGGCAGAGACTGGTGCAAAGAAAAATAATATCCTTAATTAAGTTGCTTATTTTTGGTTTTTGCGCTAATGATGTCATTTGCAAATTACGATTTGAAAAGAACACAATTTGTGACAATTAAGAATATTGGCAAGCCAAGCTAATAAGGCTTGCCAATATTCTTCAACCAGATATGTATCTCAGCCCTGTAGTATGGGGCAGTTTGTAAATTATGAAAACATAACCCATTAAACACAAGGAAATTACTAAACTTGAATCAAAACTACTAACTATCGACTACAATGCAGTAAATTTAAGTAAGGCCAGTTAGTCATGCGTGGCATAACATTTGTATTCTAAATGAAAATAATAATTTTTTTATTACTCCAATTATACAAATATTAGTCATCAGTATTAAAATTTATTTAATAAATTCATAATCCATCAGTCCCATAAATACCGTAAATATTTTTCCGAAATTATTGTTATTATTTTTGTGCATTAGAATTGTAATTATTATTGTACATTATCATTGAATGCTTTTGGAAAAATTAGAGTGTGAAAAATTGCAAAGTTTCACACCATTCTTTCCCAAAAGTATGCAATTGTAACATAGCCTAAAATTATGCTATTGGGATTAGCGAAATTGCACTATTGTTTAATGGAATCTGCACAATCTAAATAAAGGAATGCATTAGTCCAGGGATAAAATGTGCAAACATTTGAGCCAGTAAAAAAAACTGTTTATTTAATTTGCGTAATAATAATTGAAATGTTTTTGGCTGTATTTTGAGCAAACTGCCTTTAAAGAGAGTGCGATGTGCAATGAATATGCAAACTAAAATTAAAAAATTGGTGTTTTGTCCAAGCCAATAATTCAACAATTTAATTTTGAAAAACACTGCAAGCAAATTATGCATAAGTTAATATTAATCATTCTCTACAATTACAAACTAGTAGTTCAGTTAATATTAATCTTACGTATCAATGTAAATACATACATTGTACATGATTACAGAATTACGAAAGTACATAATTACGAAAAAAAAACAAGAAATGATCATTCATCTACCATCCTGTGATAAACGGTAATATTCCCCTTCTCGGGGAAAAAAATATTACCAGAGGCAAAAATAAAAGAAAATTTCGATGCAGATTTTTCTTAAGGAGTCTAGAGCGATCACGAAAAAAAGAAAATTCATAGCGGCCATAATCAACATTAAGCCTCTGATGTGCACGTCGAGTACTAAGGCTATTGTTCATTCTGTGGTGTTTTTTAAGAACTATTGTGGTTCTTTAACCAAATATTTTGTTTTGGTAGAATTTTTGTATCCTTGCGTTCTTCTTCGTTAAGCTTTGAAAGATTATTATTATTATTGTCTATAATGTATAAATTTTACCTAAAACGTCCAATTCAATAACTTAAGTTTTGACTTTACGTTATTTAATTACATTTTAAATTAAAATTTAAATTGAATTATAATTAATTACTATACAATTTGTTGAAGTTGTATGATATAATTACACTTGATATTTATAACATAACTAACACAATTAATACAAATGAAACCTAATATTACTTTGGATATGTGTTAACTTAGGCAGTAGTAAACTTCATACACACCTATCTTTTTTTCTTATGCCTGTAAGTAACAAAAATAAAATGTAATTTTTTGTTGAGATATCCTTGACTCGTTTATTCCTTTACTACCGAGATTCCACTCAACATTAATAATTTTTTTGTTGCTTGAATAGCGTAATAAAAAGATTAGTTGATTTACCAATACGAGAAGTTATGGGACGTGGACTTCCATATGAAAAATTGTACTATAAATTATGACCACATTTATCAAACGGATGAAATAGGGAAAATTTGCGCCAGTACAATAATTCAGTCTTTAATTTACAATTTTTCTCAAATATCTGCAAAAAATATGAATTAATCCTTCATCTAATGCAACCCGTTGATTAAAAGTTAAGACGTATTTCGTTGGTTTAAAATAAATATTAATAAAATTTGAAAAATTCCACTTTCCTATATTTTGAGAAGCTTCACAATTTGTTTAGTATGCTTTGCAATTATTGTATAATAACTTTTGTAATGACAAATGCTCAATTTGTTAAATTTTCAATGTTCAATTATTTAACTGTTCGAAAAAGAAATTGGGTCTAGGTTTTTCATCCAAAGATAGTAACTTGTTAGGCAAAAGTAACCGTTCCATTATAGAAATTACTGTGGAAAACCCTATTCAATACATTTTATATTAACACAGAAATTATACGCAATCATCAACTCATAAACATAAACAATTCATATGAAATTGTATTACGATCTGTACTCAGTATTCACATAACATGCTGCCATTAACATTTGAACATGTTTCAAAGATTTGCCTTGTAGAGACCACTTCTAACCACGTATGCAGTATGGTGCAATGACCAGAACTGCAGTTCCACTCATGACCGCCAATATTTAAATATTTATTTGGATGCATTCAGGCATCCTCAACTATCATTAAAATATTGCATTGACATACTGGGTTTGTAATTGGAAATATGGTGTCAAAGCGTGATGCTCCTACAATCTAACACAACAACAATTCAGAAAATGACGCACCCGTCTAAATTATTCAATTGACCGGGGTGGATATTCTATGCTATTCTCTATGAATACTGATATTTTGAATTTTCCCAGCACCGTTTTCAATTCAAGCTCACTTGTTATGTGACACAAAATCACTGAACCGTTTCGGGTGCCATCTAAATTATTTGCATATCGTATTGTGTGATTGCAGGAATACTTTTTATTTTTTGTATGTATGTATGTACAGGAGCGTATCCAGGCCAATGGTTAAGAGTTTGTATTTGTACTACAATTGATTCAATTATTGCAAAATGGCATTTAGGGAACAGATCACAAATTCGATTACGCTTCTAACAGTTAAGTTCTCTTGCACTCACCTCTATGACTGTGTGGTTTATTTACTGTGACCAATGGACTGACCACAAACATAATTAAAATGCCAAATGTACTTGAAACAATTGATTGATGTGGAGTGGCAAAGGAATAGTCTGTTCAATTTTTATCATAACACTTAAACAGCATAAAGTTTATACATATAGTGGGTAACGACCAATTTTTATTTACTATTAATAATGAAATTAGATATCATTTTGAAGAAAGAAATTACATTATTCATACACACAGTTAACACATTCACTGAAGTCTATTTAATATATATCGCTCATACGCATAGATCTCCAGTGATTATAAGCATTTAATGGTGACCGCATTTTAAAAAGTTATCACATGCATACTACAATAATTTTTCAGAAGAGGTGATGCTAAATCCTAAAACGAAATATCTTATCGAGCATATAAGAGCCCAAATACTTTGCTCTACTAGGACAACAAAGAATGTTATACATTCTTTTAATACACTTGTGGTTGTAACACGTGATATATACAGATTAGATATAAAAAAATTCCTTTGAGACACAGATGAACGAATCCAACTTTGTTCATTATAGACCATCTGTATTTGCTTGGAGTATAGACAACCGAAGACGCTGTGCTGGTGTAGATCACTGAAGTTGTACTAAGTAGAGATGACCTCAGTTTCTGTTGAGTAAACATAACCAAAATCCCTATGTTGTACAGAACAAAGAACTCTTTACTACGCACAGATTACATGAACGAAATATCTTTGGAGCTCAGGCGACCGAAATGCTAGTGGGTTAACAGCGACTGAAGTCTTTTTGTAACACAGATGATCAAAACCTACGCGAAGTATGGATAAATGTCCATGTGAGGTACAGAAATGACCTCGGGATACTGGTGTTCAAATTCTTTTTGGAGGACAGACGAAAGAAATCCTTGTATGGTGATGACGGAAATCCGCGTGGTATAAAGACAGACGATTGAAGTGAATAGGGAGTATGATTGACTAAAGTCCACATGAGACATAAATTATCGAATGCCTTTGCAAGGTACAGAAAACCGAAGCCAACTTCTATTGCAAACATCCTAATTTTTTTATAGGCTTCAGAAGAACTCCTTCCGGGTTATAGATACCATTTTAGAGTACTGACAACTGAATTCTCTATGAGATACAAGTGAGCGTAATCCTTTTATGTCAGAGGTGGTCGGAATCCGTGTGGAATAGAGTTGACCGGAGTTTTTGTGAGGTATAGACGATCAATCTCTTTGCGATACAGATAACCTCCTTGTGATATCGAAATCGAAAGGAATAACGTATCAACATTATAAATTAAGGTATGCAAATTCGAACATACCAAAAATTCAACAATTTTTAAAGTACCAAATGAACCTAAACACTACAAATAGCACTGCTCATATCACTTGAGAATTCCACCAAAAACAATCTTTAACTAAAAATAAAGATTTGAGATAAAATCCAGATCCTACAAGTAAATCCATAAAGCAAATAAATTAACGAATTTGTTTTGCTCATTTTGTTAATCCATCATATTCATTACTTTCTCTCTTAGAAAAAAACTAAACTAAATGTTTTTGGTACAAGGCACATCATTGCAAAATATTATACTTTTTCCAAATTCGAATAGCCTACTTCAAACTTATATACCATATTTCATATATATTCATCACACTATAAAATGTCATAATCATTTCAGTCTGAAATCTCAACTGGTTGATCCGTTTCCAAATAAGTTGTTCACTTTATTTCTTACGCAGCAGCTCACTTTAATAATCGTCCAGGTAAACTACAAATGATTTATTTTTTATACAATTTTAAACAAAATAACAATTTTAAATTATACAATTTTAGATAAATAATAAAAGCACATAATACCACATGCAAATTACCGAAACAATCTTTAATTTTATAGCTCGAAACATGAACGGTTTATTGATTTTTATTCCATTCATAACCAGTGTCGCAGAGAATATGACTGAATTTCAATTATTTATAAATCAGATGAAATTAATTATGATTTTAATACACCAATAACATAAATCACTTTAGGAAACATAAACAAAAAATTAAATGTTATGAAGTGCAAAGAATAATCTCGTGTGGATTTTGTTTGAAGCTCATGCAGTTATTTAGTTTCTTGTATGCATGAGTGTAACAAATTTAACAAAAATCAAGACTAATTATGTTTGGTATAATGTATAGAGTAGGGAATATAATAGAAAATACAAATAATATATTCTGTTGAAAAAAAACAAAGGAAAAAGTTAATATAAAATGTTTAAAAATATAGATTTTTACTGAAGTATATACTAAAATTTACTCAAATGGAACCATTTATACGCTACAGGATTAAAATGTTTTTCAGTGATTTGTTATTAATTTCCAAAAAGAAAAATTATAAAATATATTGCATTATATGTAAACTACAGAAAGTATAGCTCAATCAAAAATGGACGGGCGAAAAGCATTATTATTGCAAGTAAACTCGTACTTCAAACATCTAAAATTTATTGCACTATTTCTGAAAGTCATCACTAAAACTTGTCTTACATGTAATTGTAAATAAACAAAATATTTAAAAAACCATTGGCTGTCACATCTTATCTCACTAGGAAAACATTAGAGGATAAACAGTCTGTATTGAGAAAAAATTTTTCTGAAAGTTCGTTTGGCAAATTCGTTAGTTCACCGTACGTCACTTCTCATGACGTAGAGTTCCATCAAACACAATCATAAATTCCTTCCACCTCTTCTTTTACCACTTTCCTTTTTTTATTATTGTTTACTTGTGTCCTCTTTCTAGTCGTGAGTGGTTATAACGTTTTAAAAAAGGTTTTAAAAAGTGGAAAAGGGCACTTTAGTCATATTATACTGTATTATTTTCCAAAAGGAAAAACGGCTATAGAGAAAACTGACCAAAGGAAAAGACTTACCAGAAATGGTTTAAAAAATTTCGTGCGGGCGACGTTTCTGTAGTAAACTTTCCCAGATAAGGATGAATAAAAAAAATTATTTTCGAGAAGGTGAGAGATTTAATTATTGTTAATCCCTGAGAAACAGTTATGAAAGATGAAAGTAGATGGAATAATCAAAAAATCAGTCTCAACCGTTCACGAGGTCATAAAAGAGCTCGGATTTGAGAGCAATCTTGATATGTGGGTACCTCACTCTTTCAGCTAGGCCAACCGCCTGAATCGCGTTTGTGGTAACTTAAGTAAAAGGATAAGAAATAACAAGCTACCATTTCTGAAGAACCTCATCACAGGGTATGACAAATTAATAGTCTACAATAATGTAATGCGAAAAATATTATGGAGGAAATGAATTGAACCCCGTCAATCCATCTCTAAAGCGGACCTTCACACTAGAAAATAATGTTGTCGATTTGGTGGGATATAAAAGAAGTAGTCCTTTTTGAGTTTCTTTTAACAAATTAGAGGATTAATGCGGGCTACTATATCGAAAAATTAGATAAATTAAAGGCGGTATTAGAAGAAAAACGGGTGAGGCTCATCAATCGGTGAGACGTCATCCATCATGACAACTGCCTTGCGGACCCGAAGTTATTACAAAAGGGAGAGATTATATGTATATAATAGATTAAAATTATTTTATTCCTGTATATACATTTGTGTACAAATTTCTTTTAAAATCAAACGAACTTTCCGAACAACCCGATAAATGATATTCTACAAAATTTTTTTGAGTAAACAAATATTAGCTGGCCGAGTAGGGCCAGAATTATGAATACTTCTCAATTTTTTTTTTATTGAAGAATTTACTAGTATACTGCGGGAATGCTAGAATTTTTATAAAAATCTTTCAAAAAAAAAAAAAAATCTTTACGTGTAAGCTCGTAATCAGTGAGCTTATACATATTCAACATTCAAACAATGAAGGGGATCTATTGCTTAATGACTGCGATGTTTGATAAATATAAAAATTTGTGTCTCATATTGAATTGTAGTGAACTTTTTCTATGGTTTTAAATCATTATTGTAGCCTTCAATGTCTAGTCTCTAATCTACTCATACCTAATCGGTTAAGTTTAAGCAATTGTACTATTTTTTTTTTTCAAATCAAATCAAATTTATATTTGTCCCACTAACATTTAAATCAATGATACGCTATGCTCATTATTCCCAAATTTTACTCAAATCCTTTGACAATTGCACTATGTTCCCCATCTCTCACAGCTGCTGTAGTTTATATTGAAAACACCCGTATCACCATTCAAAACACCAATACGTGACTTGTATCACTATTCAAATCACCTACATACCAATCAGGTTATTATTAATTCTACGCGTTTGTTTTCTGACATGGTAAACGAGTTTGTAACTTTCCTAATTATATTCCACGTTATTAATACGGTGTGCTCATTCATCGAAGTAACTCACGCCTTCTATCATTACTATTATTGAAATCACTCATACGAATACCAGTTTATAATTTCTCGATCGCACTGCCTCTTGAAGTGGCAATTAAATTGGTAAAAAACGATTTTATATTCCTACTCTAAATACTTGTATTTGCTTGAAAATTCATTCAACACAATTGGATAATCGTCTATTAAATTGAAATAAATTACTCTTGAATCATCACTCAAGCATTCGATGTTTAATGGCAGCAACGTGGATACTTGATAGCGTCATGGCAAATAAACATAATTTGATATTTCAGTTGAGTAGGTCCCAATTTTAATAAAGATAATTTCGATGGCTTTTAGTAAGGAAACAGTTCACAAAAGAAGGGGTTTTTTTATATCTATCAGAAGTAGCCAATTATGATCTTAAATACACTGCGAATATAAAAATTGCCACCTCTTTGTAATGGTGGAAATAATTTCGAGCGCTTATAATTAATATTGCAAGTCAGAAACAAAAAAGTTCGTTTCTATGGAAAATACAGATGTGAAATACGATAACATGATTGTAAGAACATGATGTTTATACCTATCTTTTTTTACCAAAACTTGTTAAAAATTAATTTAAAATGAACTTTCCAACGTTCTGTGAACATACCTAAATGCAATGTTTAGTTAAATTGTACTCTTGTCACCATTTTTGCCCTTTTCGGACTAAACATATTGTGAATTGTTTATAAGAAATATGTCACATAATATTTAGCGAAAGCCGGAAATTACACTTGTAGCTACCATAAAAATGAAAACACAGCTAAAGCGGTAGGCGTCACAGCTTCCCAAATATACTTTCCTTGAAGAGAAATGAATTTATTAATTTCTTTTATCTCTAAAGCTACAAACAAATAATTTCTCAAATCTCGTGAGAAATTATCTGAAAAAAAGCACCATAACATTCATCAACAGGTCGACTTGCCTTCACAGTAGTACACAAAGATTACCTCAGTCCCAAACTACAGTCCACAACCTGTTCTATAAATTTCTAAAATTGTCCAATGTCAGTCACCACAGCAAATTTATTATAGCAATAACAACAATAATCCATTTACCCCAGCTGCATTCAATCATCTTTTTCTTCTTCGTCTACTTTTATTCAATAATATTATTACGATGTTAAACAATCTCGGGTGTTAAGAAAATACTACAAAACATTACATAAAGTATAAAGTGTCGAAGAATTTATATTAGAAAATTCATTAAGATTTTTTCCCAAATATATGTTGAGTCGCTATCATGGTTCCCTGGTGAGCATCCTCCAATTTGAATTGTACCAGTATAACCATATATGCGATTATCACCAAGAGGATCTAAACATGTAAGTAATATTGTATTTAAAGGGAAATTTTTATTATAAATTTGATTTAATTACCTTTCCGAAATTTCTGTAGTTAATGTCCATATAGCCGTCACAAGTAAATATCAGCTTCTGATGTTTCATTTGCAAGGAATATTCCCTCACCCTCATTATTAGTGCAACATCCTGTGGCTTTGCCTTGATGTTGTGTATTAACAATGTAATGGACTGATACTGAATTGAGAGAGAAAGTAGAAAGTAAGAAATCAATTTTGGAAAGTAGGCAACACGTAATAAATTAACATCTAGTAAATTACCTTTTGCATGCATTTTTCAGTTAAAGAACAAAGTATAAACAAATTGGTTAACAATATCAATATGAAACCGAAACGATCTGGGAAAAATACAATACAAAAATATTTAATTTGATATTAATATTAGTTGGATGTCTCATATTACATGTGGTATAATTATTAATTGTATATTAATAATTTAATTATAATTAAAGTTAAAGTTTATAATTTAGGCAAACATATTAAAATATTAATGGAGAATAACAACAATAATTGAAAATCTTGGTTTACCTGAGGTATTCAGCGATATATTCAAAATGTTTATACAAAACGGATCTATTAGAAGTACATTGTGATGATTTTTATACTAAAATTCTTATTTTTTTTTCTTCTTTTTTTTAGAAATACCAAAAAGTACTTATCCCTAATCTATCATATCATTATTATATATGAAAAGGACATTGAAAGAGCTCTTTTCACAAAATATACTGGGATTAAAGTTAATTTGATTTAAATTTTGTTCTGTTATATATATATATATATTTTTTTTTTTTTTTTTTGCATGAACATCCTGAGGGGAAGAAGCCTCAATATTCCAACAGTAATCAATAATTAGGTGCCCTTTTCAGTTCGCTCTCTTTTCTCATTAATTTATCACCCAAATTTTTGAGGAAGAAAGCTCTAAATAGTTGAAGGCGAAATGCAGATAAATGGTCATATTGCAGCATAGGCATTGCTCAACATGCTGAGTTAGTCGACCTTTTTATTTCTCTACAACTTTTCCGCTGCCCAAACGAATTCAATCCACGCAGATCTCTTAACGTTTATTATGCAATGTGGCTTATTAATTATTTATTTATAATTTTTTTTTTTTTGGCAAAAACGTCTTTCTTTGTGGATAATACACCGACGCATGTCACCATACTCAACCACATATTATATGGTAGCATTTGAAATTTGTCACTGCATTTGTAAAAATTATAACTACTCATTGGATGATACATAAATGATATTTACTACGGATCTACACTTTCGTCTGTTTGTCCATTGACAGCATGATAAACGGTTCATCGTTTAAATTATGAATCTAAAATTTTACATCAGAACATCCCACAGCGAAAATAAAATTAAGTACAAAGTTGGTTATCCTTAGTTGTACTCATCATGACACTTAATTAGAATCATATTGATCACAAAAATAACACCTATCACAATATCCTGGTTTAATCCCTCGTGTAGTTTGAACACTTATTTACTAAATTACTTAAAAAAAAGAATTTTGAGCACGTCTTTTGATCACCCATTCATGGGCATTCACTTTGCCGACTATCGTATTTTTTCTCAATTTCTATACTACTCCAAGTACTTACATAATTGATTGTTCTATTGAATAAATTGTCCAATTTATTATTGACAATATCGTAACGCTGTTGCAATAGAATAACAACAATATTGGCCAGGCAAAATAATGTTTCAATTGATTCACCAATAACCAAATAGGATTCAAAAGTCTTTGAGTCATTAGCAGCTGTCTTAACAAATGCCAGGGTATTTGTCCATCTCCCTCTCTAGAACACATTGCTATATCCTTTATTAGATATTTAAACGAATCTACCAAAAATTCCAGAAACTCTTCCACAATTTGTAGATATATATCATGTTTAATGCAATTAAGCTCTATTGCTATCATGAAGAGCAAAATGGTTATTTTGGTACACAAAGCCATACTGTCAAATATAATGTAGTAGTTAATACAGAAGGTATTATACCGGTGGCTATAATTAGCATCTTAGAGCCTGAAATTTTTAACATGTGTCCCTTTAGACTGCTTTTCTTAAGAAAACTGGGATATTTCTTCAATATTTCCAACTCTATTCCATCAATCATATGAAGTGTTGTTATTACACTTTGCCAGCTCCAAACAGGTTTTATGATGGTTATAATTTCGATTATAGCTATGCACAAATTTTGCTTATAACTCAAAGCACAGGTGAAAAAATTTAAATAATAAATTTCAGCTGCACTTTGGACAATTAGGTTGGGTTGACAAGCGGTAACAACTACAGATATTATCAAGACCTCCAGTATCGGAGGAAACCGGAAATACTGAATATCCACTGATAGGAGTTCATAGCTTTCATACACGCAGAAAAACTCAATTGCGTAAATGTCTCCATGGGCGTTCGCAAGACCGTACTGAATTCGTCCTAAATATTTTCACAGTTATAAACAAAACTTGTCAGAGACTATTGCACAGAATTATGGATTAATATATGGAAAGTCGATGGTCAATAAGCGTTAAGGACATGGCCAGTTGCAAGCAACATTTTACGCTAATTGATGTAAGGGCAGAAGAGTTAGCAATATTAGTAAATTGATTTTGTTAGATAGTTCAAAATATTGAATAATTCAATATTCACTTTGAGTAACAATGATAAAATTCGCTTGAATTCCATGAATGAGACATGGGGGAACTTCTCCCATTTAGAAAGCTTACAAGCTTAAACGACAACTCTGAACGTCACAGTTTGAAAGCCATTTACTAAACTTATCGACTACTCATTACTCGAAGTGGTAAGTGGTGGCATCGACTATTGAATCAATGATCATGCGAATATTAGTAGCGTGTACTAACCGTTGCGCCACAGTCAATCGTCTAGATGTTACTGTAAATTCGACTAAATTAAGTTAAATTAAATTTAAAACACTTAGACATAAAAACGAAAAAAAAAATAGATTTACTATATTAAAAGAGTGTAATTTTAATATGCTTATTTTTTTTGATGGTTGGCCAGTACATCGCCTTGTACACCATGCATTTCAGGTTTCACATACTTATATCTGGAAAAAATAGTCATTTTAAATATTTTTTCAACATTTTTATCACATATTCATGTACTAAAATCAACATAGTGCAATAGTTGTTACATACCCGAATTGTGGGGCCCAGTTTTGAAAAACACACATTTCAACTGATAATGTTGAAATGTCGATGTTAAGGTATAGCAAAAAAAAAAATCCATTATTTTTTCATGAAGATGAAAACTTTATTTTCCACAGTGAGAATTACCTGTTTTAAGTCGAATATGCCCTTTTCTGTTCTGTAACTCTTTGCCACCTTAAAGGTAATTCTATTATGCTTCTGTCTCTTCTGTAAAATCATGTGCCATAGAGAAGGATAAGTGGATATCTAAAAGGGCGAGGTACAGACTATAATGTGGCCATATAAGAACATCCTAACCAAGACACTGGAGCTTCTAGCAAGTTGCTATTCTGATAGAACACAATTTATCACCTGTTGGGCAAAGCTTCCTTCAAACAGTCATAATGTTATTAGTACAAATCCGCATTAACAGTTCGGCCGTAGGACAGTAGCTCATGGCAGAATAGTCTCTGTCAATCCCATGAGCAACAAAATCTTCTTCAATGGCAACCCTAAGTTGCTCATTGTTTGCAACGATTTACCGCGATTCGACCACGACCATATTCATTTGACACTGTCGTCAATAATCTTCTTTTTATTACCGGTTAATTTTGCTTCCGAAGCGGCTGGATTCAATCTTTGAGGTGTTTTTGCGTTAACTCGTAGCAACCAAATATGGCGCGTGATCAAATCGATAACCAAGCCATGTGAGAGGGTCAGGAAGGTTTTACTGTGTGCTTGGTGGAATTGGCAAGAAATCATCTGCTTCGAGTTGCCACCTATGGCCAAACTCTTAATTATTACTTGTTTATTGAAAAGTCTAAAGGAAACAGTTGCCCAGAAGCAAACAGATTTGGCAAAAATGAATGCAATGTCGTTCCATCAGTAGCAAATCATACCACCCACATCACCAGAAGCTAAGGGAGATGGTTGACAAGTAAGTAAACCTAATATTTACAGCTGCTACCAAATGATCACCGCCTGTTTCTGTTTGCGGCGAATTATTTTACTGGTAAAAAAACCGCCTCAAAAGAAGTTTGTGAAAAAACTGCTTTCCCATTTTTTTGTCAGTTATAAAGTAAAACAGATCATTTTATGTACACTAAAAAGAGCATTCACTATCATACAAAAATAATAAATTTATTACTACTGCACCATATGTACGCGATAGACTACACGAAAGGACTATGAACAAATGTGATTTATATGTATATTTGAGATACAAATATGCTGCCACATAACAAAGGCAATGCTAATATGTTTGTTTTTTAAGAAAAGTCCGACTCTTGTTATCTGAGAGTTCAAAAGCATTTTGGGTAATTTAATATTATCCACATTTCCATTCCACTGGAAAATTGCCAGCACTTACACAATTGATTGTATTGCTCCATCGCATAAATAGATCGCACATAAGCCCAATTTATTGTTGACAATATCGCAACGCTGTTATAATAGAATAACAATAATATCGGCCAGGCGAATAAACGTTCCAATTGATTCACCAATAACCAAATACGATTCAAAAGCCTTTGATTCATTAGCAGCTGTCTCAACAAATGCCAGGATATTGCTCCATCTCCCTCTTTAGAATACATTTCAACATCCTTTAACAGACTGTTTAGAGAGTCTATCAAAAATTCAAGAAACTCGTTCACAATGTGCAAATAAATAACGTATTCCACGCATTTAAACTGTATGGCTACCATGAAAAACAAAATTATGATTTTTGTATACAGAGCCATACTGCCGGCTATAGTATTGTAGTTAATGTACACCAAACCAATAGTCATGATTAGCATCCAAGAGCCTGAAATTTTTAACATGCGCCCCTTTAGACGGTTTTTTCTAAGGGGATTGGAATATTTATTTGCTATTTCAAACTCCAATTCTTTAATCATATGTAGTATTGCCATTGCACTTTTTCGATTGCAAAAGGCTTTTGCAATCATAACGATTTCGATTACAACTAGGCACCAATTTTGTTTATAACTCAAAGCACAGGTGATAAAATCTAAACGATAAATTTCAGCTGCATTTTGGACAATTCGGTTGTGTTGACAAGCGGTAAGAACTGCAGATATTGTCAAGATGACATAGTATGGAAGGCATAAACCACAAATTATTAGCTTGATGCGACAACTTGTATTTGCGTCCAGTACTGGTGGTGGTAGCACCAAGCCGAAAATACTGAATATCCACTGATAAAAGTTCAACGCTTTCACATGAGCAGAAAAGCTCAATTGCGCGAAAGTCTCCATGGGCGTTCACTGAACCATACTGAACTTGTTCAATATACCTTCAAAGTTATAAAGAAGACTTGTTGGGGATTATTGCATAAGATAATTGATTGATTGAGTGGGAAATTAATGACTATATAGAGTCAACAAACGTAAAGGACAGCAGACCTTCTGCTCTAATGGGTATGACTGCAGAAGAGTTAGCGGTGTTAATATAATAAATTGATTTTGCCGGACGATTGGGAATATTGAATAATTAAATATAAACCTAGATAACAATTGCAGAATAAAAAAGTGACAAACAGGAAACCTTGCACGTTTGGTCAAAAGGAAAATTCAGTTGTTTTCATGCTCTAGTTGAAGAAACATTTTGTTTATTAACAACATTCAATTCATTTATTTAGCAGCAAATATTAGTTTCTTGTTTTAAGTCACAAAACTAGTGAAATTATGAGAAGAAAAAGCAGAAATATTGATAAAACCAATAAGAATTGGCCTCCTTCTTCGTTTGTTTGCTGAGCACAAAAGCCCATCTGCCTGCTAATGGCTTGCTTATGTAATTTAATTTAAAGGTATTATTTCAATACACTCTTCACTCGCCTATTTTTATAAGATCCTGTTTGCTTTCAATATTTAACACAAATTAAGTACAAAAGTGGAAAATAAATTACATCTGATAATCCCTGACCGTCAGTATTGATTATGTTTATAAGTTCTTATTTCAGTGATTCAAACATAGATCTGTAAGATGTGTTACTTTGTAAAACGGGCAATCTATTGCTGAGGTATTGAAACCCCCTGCATGTTATTACTATTTCTTGATTTTTTTTTTTACTGTTGGGGCCAAAAGAAGATTCTCCGAAAATAATTTGGGGAATAAAGATAAACACGGGTAATTAGATTTTTGATATAAACGTTATAAAACATAAATTTTTGTACGGTTTAAGTAAGTATTCGGGAGTTTAATGCAAAGATACTTACGAGTATGTACCTTATTGAGTGTGCAAGTGTAATAACTTTAAATATGCTCTACACTTTCGCATGAACCAATCGTGGTAAAGGCATCATGTACGGGGATAACAAGAAGACAAAGAAAGAGCTTAACAAAAGGGAATGACAATGGCAAAATCAAAACGAAAGCCGGTTAGGCAATTTTACGCGGATGGTTCAGTAAATCACAGACTAATTATTTGCGTAAACAATTACATCTTCATCAAAATGGATTACGATGATTCGATACGGCATCTATAATACCAAGTATCTTTTGACTAAATTCATTTCATGTTTTTTAGATTGACTGAATGAAAATGGGTTAAATATTTTCTTTGAATCATACCTTGTATTTCATAACAGCAGATTCAATCACATTTGCTCGCGCCAAGCATTTCCAAGGTAGGGCCAGAGGGTAAAAATATCTATCATTAACACGTTAGCCGATTTTTCGAAATTCAGTTTTTTTCTGCAGGCTACAAAAGCCTAGAATTGACTATTGTTTTGTCTTATAATTCTCTGAAAAACTTGAGGAAATCCGACAGCCCCTATATTTTTAAAACAGCTTTATTGCTTTCAAGCAGTTGTATTTCACTCAGGTAAATTTAGTTTTAGGAATAAATATGTCCAGCATTGTAACGAACCTTCCGTATTCTCTCACACAAATTTACCGATCCATAATTCGTAGACTGCAGTGACATAATTTTTAGCCAAAAATATTGCCTTGTAAGCTTGGCAGAACTCAAAAAGTATATAATAGTAATATATATAAAACAAGTTTGTACTTTCTGGTATCTTCCGTATTTCTAGTTTCAATCCTTCATGTAATTATATTAATAATATAATATAATTTAGCCAACATCAGGCAGCTGGAAAACTTAGCACGACTAGTGAAAGTAAACTATATTGCTACTCTCTTAATATTATACCAACCACAAGCATTGGCCAATTTAGCAATAATCCCCTTTTGATATACAATTTCTAAGCTGAAGGAGAGAAAGCAGCAATTTTACATCCTTAAAAGAACTAAATTTTTTTTTTTTTTTTTTGACAAAAACATATAGATTTATTGCTTTCTTTGGATCAACTCAAAAAGATATTGGAAAAATGTATATGCAAAAGACATGTATATACTTAAAAGATACTCCACTATAGCCAAAATTTGATCACCTTCACGACATTTGTATTGTATTGAATTTTTTAAATTTTGCGATATTTTGGTTACTTATTTACACCGTGCACCGTGCGATTAGTGTTATTATTCCATATCATTTAAAATTTTCAAAGTGATTAAAATTACACCAATGAATAGGGCGTTTTTTGAGATACAAACATCTCAGTATGTAACGATTTTTTATTTGTTAGCCGCGTGCTGGTCACGAGTTCTGCTAAAAGTCTTTGAAACATTAAACGCCGTTCATTTTTATTTTTAGACATTTTTGCCACTTAATATTTTTTTGCGCTCCTACCAAATCTACCAATATTTGTATTTTAGTGATTACATTCATTTTAACGGTACTATGTTAAATTAAAACCTTTAGAAGAGCTCCATTCAAAACAGAATTAAGTTATGAATTTTTTTTTTTTTATTTTTAGATGATTTGTGAGAGGAATGTTTTGTGAGGAATCACTTTTTCCTAACCCCTTACAAATTTGAAAATTTGCTGATTTTTGTACTTTGATATTCTATTTTTTTCTTCTTATTTGTTCAAAACTTCAATAGTTTATTGCTTTTTCATGCCATGGTTGTACTGAAAAAAGTTGTTAACGCTGCTTTGAGCCGGATTTTTGTTATTTTAGCGATTCAGATTCTATATTCGAAATATGGGCATATTCATAGGTTGGAAATTTTTTATTTAATTTAATTCAAACATTTTTTTTTTTTTTTCATTTAAAGTAAAAATATTCCAGACAAAAGTCTTGACGAAACTTACTGACTCAACGTTCACTTTTACAAAAGTACACTTTAAAAGTGCACGCCGTCAAAGGTAGTTTCCTTCAAAAAACTTTGGATAATGATTTACTCTCGTGTATCCTTAATTTCAAATTAAAATTACTCATACGTTTTTTTTTAATGATACCTTAAACATAATTCTTTTCAAGTCACTCATACACATGCGGGATTTCTTATTTGGCCAGATAACAAATGATTAATCACAATTTTACATAATTTATCACTTACAAACTTGATTTGTCTGCGTTATTTCATGAATATATTTCACGTAGGCCCTATTGATTGTTGACAGTATTGTGGTGCTACTGAAAAAGAATAACCACAACATTGGCCAGGCAAAATAGTGTTCCAATCTATTAATCAATATCCAAATGTTATTCGAAGTCATTTGATTCATTAGCAGTTGTCTCGAGAAATTCCATGGTATTGGTTGCTCTTCGTCTCTGGCAAACGTTTCAATATCCATTTTTAAGGTACTTAAAGACTGCACAGCACATTCCATAAACTCAGCTACAATTAGTAGGTGAACATCATATTGTACACAATTCATTTGTATGGCCACTATGAAAAACAAAATAAAAACTTTGGTGCGCAGTGCCATAGCGTCGGCCACAACGAAATAATTAATGTATATCGGGCCAATGGCCATAATGATTGTCCAAGGGCCCATAACTCTAATCAGCTTCCATTTTAGTGTAGATTTCTTAAAATGAATATCAAAGTTGCGCTTTGGCGATTAAGAAAAGTTTTTATAATCGCCATGACTTCAACTAGAGCCATACAAAAATTTTGTAGGTAAGTGAAATAAATTAAAATTGTAATTGAAATAAATTAATTGTAAAATAAATTTAATCAATTTCTTAATTAATTTTCAATATATTTGTTTATTGTTTTCCCACGCCATTTCACTTGTAAAGTTTTGGAAAATCTTTAATTTCTTTAACATTTCTCAAAAATTGTTTTTGCGATTTTCCATCTTACAATAATTCATACTTACAGAATTGATTTGTCTGCACTATCTCATATATAGTTCTCACGTAGGCCCAATTCACAGTTGATAATATTGCAATACTATTAGTATAGAATATCAACAGAATGGGCCAGGCAAAGTAACATTCCAATTTGCAAACCAGTGACCAAATGCGGTTCAACTGTGTCTGATTCATTAACAGCTGTCTGGACAACGACCATGGTATCGCTTCATCGTCATATCTAGGAAACATTTCGATATCCTTTCTCAAGCTATCTACAGCATGCTCAATACCTTCTAAAAACTCATTAACAATTTGCAAATAGATACCATATTCTATGCATTTCACTTCTATGGCCACCATGAAAAATAAAGCCAATACTCTGGCATATGGACTCATAGTGTCGGCTATAATGAAATAGTTAATATATGTCAGACCAACTGTCATAATTATTAGCCAAAAGCCGCCAACTCTTAGTAAACGCCAATACAAAGTGGATATTTTAAAATGATTGTCGTATTTTTTGTACATTTCCAATTCCATTCCATGAATCATATCAAATATTTCCATCAAATTCTGACGGCTGTAAAATGATTTAATAATCGCTACGATTTCTGCCAAAGCAATGCAACAAAAGTGTTTATAACTCAAAACGCTAGTGATGCAATCCAGTTGATGACTATGAGCGAAAGTCTGAACGGTAATACTGTGTTGATAAGAGCTAATAATTGCACATATTGCTAATATAACACTGTAGAAGATGTAGCCACAGCAAATTAGAAATTTAGAACTCAGATTTTTGTCTGCCCGCAGCAAGGGCGGCGGAAAGCTTATACCGAAAATGCTGAATATCCATTGATATATTTCGATTGATTGTAAGTAGACGGAGACGCGAAAATCCGTATGTGTTTCCATGATAGTTTAGAAAACCCAACTGACTTCAATTCAAAATTTCTCTTTAGATGTAAGTAAAATGCTGTTTAGATTATTAAGCACTTTAATTGCTTGATAAATTGAAAGTCAATAACATAAGTACTGTCAATAAATATCTAGAATATAATCAATTAACAGCGACCGCTTTGTTCACGTTAATCAGCCCGAAGAAAACGTTTTCAATTTTTATAAGTTGCTGCGGAAGTTATTCAATATTGCCGTTTATGTAATTATGCAGTTTCTTATGCGTGCTGTGCCAATATGCGAAAAGTTTAAATTTCAAACAGATTTGAAAAATATTAAGTCATGGGCATGCTTAAAAGAAAACTCTGTGGCTAGCTCGGCCAAATGGAAAAGGAGGTTCCTGACCCGGTCTTCTTACTGCATAAAAGAAATTAAATGCCATGCTAAGAGCTGTAATACTAAAGTCTGGTGTCATTTAAGTGGTTTCTCCATTGCTTCCCTTCAACTTCCAAAGGAAATATTGAATTTAGAAAATTGTTTAATACAGAGAGTCGACGAAATCAATTATCGAAATGGGATTCAGATACAACATTGTTAGTTGGAAAATCATAACAAGTCATTTTTAATTACCTACAAAAGTTACATGTGAACAAAATGTTTTTCAATCGGACTATTACAATAGTACGCTCCCGTACTAATTGTTTAAAATAAAGAGTTTTTCGCAATTACTAAAGATCTGAGTTTGTGCTTTGTAAGTCCTTTTATGTTTAAAGAAATTTGCATTTACGTATTGTGCACATTCAAATCATCTAATTTGGAAATTCGTGGTACAATTTTAAGAAGTGTAAGTATTTAGTGTAAGTTTTATTATATAAGATAAGTAAAAGTACAAAATAATAATTTTAGTATACAGTACATAGAATTGAAGTAGTGCTTTTGGATATTTACAAGTTCTCTTGAAAGCAGGTGGCTTATGAATATGAAGCATAGATGTAACTGGCGATTAAACCATCATTGTTGACGGTGAGGGTATTGATGACTTAAAGTTTTTGATGATGATTTTAGGGTTGATACCGTAATGGTAGTGAAAGCGTATTGATGGACATTGTGATGAACAGAATGCAAATTTTTATGCAAGTTAAAAAAAAGAAGTAAAATTTGTCAGAAATTGTACAATGCCTATGATGTTTCATCCCGGATACTAATATTGTTAAGTTTCAGAAAATACCATAGCTTCCCCAGGAGTCAAATCAAATGATATCTTGATTGTATCGCGATACTTAGGTAGCTAGTCTGCACAAAACACTATATTACATGTATCTTAAATTATAGGTGAGATATCCCAGCGGAAGTGCTGTCCGCTTTTAATATGGTAAACCCAGGTTCAAATCCAGGCTATATTATATATATATATATGTATTGTTTCTTAGTTTGCATACTACGAATACTATATTGAAAGGACCAGACTTTTAAAAAACTGTCACAACTTCATTCAAGTAATTGGAGATGATGCGTAGAAGATCAAATAGATAGGTAAAACTAACTATTCTAGGCTCCGTCTAAGCGGGTAAATAATTAAGTCGTATTGCCTATTACAAAACTACGTTGGAAATATTGCATAATATAATCCAGCTTCTCAAGGTAAAACTTGAGTTGTTCGAATGGTTTGAAAAATATCATATGGGGGGAAAAAGGGCAACCAAGATTCAGTTCGGAATATAACGTTGATGACTAAAACAAACATTGGGTGAGCCAAATTTCTCATCGAATTGTTTCATTACCAGAAAATCTGCGTAGATAACTGAGCAAAGTTTGTGCCTTTTATTTTAATTTAATTTTGTCTTTTTTGTAGCGATTTTAGTTCTACTTTACGTAATAAGTACTCGCGTCATTGTTGGAAGTGCGCGTTGGCCATGCGTGGTTTCAACGTTGTGTTTTCGATGTTGTGTACTATTCAGCCATTAACACTAAACTATCATGTCAAATCGCACCATTGAGTAGCAATTGCAAATAATAAAATTTTATTAGCAACATGATTGTTCGTAAACGCAATAGTTGCATATTTTGCGAGCATTTTACTGCAAACTGTAGTTTTTCAAAGTTGATTCTGCAACGTCAATGGAACGCCAGATCGCTGCTGTACGTAAAATGTACAGAAGAATCCGAGACAATCGATTCTTCGGCATGCACAAGAACTCACACAAAATAACACAGACTTCAACTTGACGAATTTTGAATTGGGGCTTTGGTTGGCATCCGCACAAGATGGGAACATTTAGAAAATAAATCTAATTTTAATCAAACAATTATCTTTAACAACCGCATTTTTGGATGAGTAATGATGTTAACAAACAAAATATCATTGTTGGGTCCGAATTTTAGGCCGGCAGTGTTATTGTCCACACTTCTTCGAAACCGATGTTAGTGACGACATATTTGTCAATAGCGAGTGCTATAGTTCCATGATAATCATTGCCTTTTGATTCAAATCGAATTTTGCCTTTTGATTCAAATGGACATTGTGTGATTCTAGCAGGATGGCGTGCCACACGGGCACAATGGACAGTCTGCCCGAATGATTTGAGTGTATGTTTACTTCTCGCGGAAATTGCGTTAATTGCACCCTAAGGTAGTGCGATTTGTCAATTAGCCACAATCAGCCGATATTCTCAATGACAGCACAATTTACAATCACCGCTGAAATTCAGACGAATATAAGTGGCAGAGGTACTTGTCGCGGAGATGGCGTGAATTCAACCCCAATGTAGTGAGATTTGACCCCGCTGAACATTACATGTGAGATTTTCGGAAATCTCTGATCTATGTGGCAGAGGTACTTCTCGTGGAGATTGTGTGAAGTAGGTAGTGCGATTTGACCCCGCTGAACTTTTTTACGAGTATGTGGGATTTTCTAAAGTCGCGAATCTATGCCAACTAGCTGCAATCAGCCGATGCTCTCAATGTCAACACAATCCAGGTCATCGGTCAAATTTAGACAGATATATGTGGCACAGTCTATAAAAATTAGAATTCTCGAATTTTTGCCACAGTGCAAAGTCGTGTCAGCTAGTTGAATAATGTTATGTTCTATAAAAAATGCAATACATGCGCCTTTCAGACAAAAAAGAATGTTGCTAATACCTCACACACAGCTAACTTTAGTCCATTTCAACATCGGTCCGCCCAATTAAAAATTCCCTTCACATCTACTCTTCCTCCTCCAAACAAAGCTTCAGTGTCTTTCGAATCTCTTGATATCATCAAAATTTAGTGTATCGTATGTCGGTCGAATAGTTTGTTGTAAAATTCTTTTATTTGGCTACTTGCGATTAAAATAACAACAATTTTTCATAATTTAATTAAAATTTTCCTAGTCACCATTTACCAAATATGACAAAGGTGTTATAAATTTTACTATACGTGTATGGTTGTAATACAACCATACAAAACTTAACAAAAATTGTCATAAATTTTACACAAATCTCTTTGGTAACAAACAGGAGACCCTAAGATGTGTGACATTTTACCTTTCCTACACTTCGCTGTGCAGCGTTCTGACAGCAGGATATCTTAACCTATAAACAAAAACTGTTATTTAATTAAGCATTCACTTATGTCTAAAGAAATCCATTAAGCAAAGAATACATGGTGGTAGTAAAATCTAATTTATATTTTTATGTGCGCTGCGCAATGATGTCCTTGTGGGCTGCTAACAGCCCTGTTATATTATAATGTTTATGGTCCATTGCAACAGCAGCAGGAGTAAGAAAAAAGGACATACAAAAGGACAATAAAAGAAGAACATTTTGGTGCTTTTAAGACTTAAACATAAGCAATAATGACATAATTACAATATAACATTCATAATGAGAAAATTACGTAAAGTAGAGCAGAGAGCAGTGCGGGCGGACAGTGGGGAAATGTCGAACCATTGAAAAAGAACGGCGAAAATTATTTGAAGGAAGCCAAATTTCTACATGGTATGAGTTCGAATTCGGTAATAGGAATATTGAGATTGGAAACAAAATCATTATTATCTGTGAAGCCGTGGAATCGCTAAAGAATTTTACGTAAATTGCATATGGTGGCGATAAAATTGTTTCCTGTTATCCTGGCTCAACACTAGTTTCTATGATATTGCACAAAATAAAATGTAGAGAACGTACATTCTGGTCTTTTTTCTAAGTTAAGTTCAACAAGTTCTGGTTAGGACTTCTTTTTAATCGTGAATGAAATTAATGAAATTAATTAATTAAAGAAAAAGACAAGTTTTCGATTATTTCAGAGGCTTGGGAAAGGGAAATCTGTCACACTGTGTTAAAAAAATTAAAAGTTCAGCAAATAAAAAATACCTTAAGAATTAAAATGTCGATATTTCAAAAACGCAACGTCCAATTGCAAAACTGATCTAAAGTTATAAAGGTTTATTGTTAAGGATATGTATAAAAAGCCAATGAAAGAAAAAATCAATATCAATATTTCAATATCTCAGAAACGGAGGAATCTAAATAAAAAAAGGACATTATAAACCATTTTGAAAAATCAATAACTGCCAAATTTTGTACAAAATATCCATATGTTCATTATAATTACGAAAACATCGAAAACTTTGTCTACATAGTATATTTGAGATAGTTGTTTCTAATATACGAGTAGTTTTAGTTTTGTCTTTTTAGAATACGGACACCAAGTAAAAGCTAAAACACAAATAGGTCAAACAGGCAACAGTCAAAGAAATCGCAAAAATACAAAAAAGTCTCTATGATGATAAAATATGTATAAAAACTCGATGTTTTAAAAAATCGCCAAAATATATGAACAACTATATATCGAAGAAGAAACATTTAAATGCGAAAACTGGTAAATTTTCGGAGGAACTCGTACTTTGGGAATAACAGTAGTTATTATAAGATATAAAGAAATATTCAGAAAATCGTCAAATAAATACCAAAATATCCTGTTTTGGAAATCGGATTTCTAAACCAAAAATAACCACATTTTTAGCGAGAAATTCACGTTTTCCCAACTGCCTTCAATAGAGTATCGATTTTTTAAAGTACTACACAAAATAAACATCTGAAATACAAATATGTCTTCATTACGTCCATCCACTAAGTAGTGCTGAAAATATGGAACATTAGCAATATCTAAGGAACAAAGCATCCACTAATGGAAATGCCTATATTTTTAGACATTTCTAAGAGATTCGAACTAAGTTCCATGGTTCATTTGTTGCCTAGAGAAATCGCCAAACTGCAATATGTTTATGTCTTGAAATCGCTAAAATCACTTATGTCTCAATCTTCTCTCACCAAGCCTAATGCCGAACAATTTCTAATAATTCTTATAGATTTTCATAAATTAATAAATACAAATATAGTGCCTTTTGAAAGCACCATCACATCATTCATAAAATTCAACGCAAAATTGCCCTTTGATTTCCCGCAACTGGAAAATGTTTGTAATAATATCCTTCTTGAAATGTAACACTTTCCCCTTTTTTATTTGTTTTGCACTGTTTATTGATTTTTTGCCAATATTTCTTTCTTTTTTGCCACTTCGCCATATGCTTTATGTGACGATATGAAATCAAACCCTTTTCCGCAAAATGTTTAGCTTATGACCTATACTTAAAACATAGACAAAAATGAACAAAGCATTTGCAATGCCTTATTCTACGGACCACTGCAAAAAGACTCTTAGCATTTCAAGCATATGGTAAGTGCCCTCAACAGTCGAAAGTTTAAAACATTTTTTCAACTCTAGCCTTCATCAGACTTGCTCACTTTGGGCGGAAAGCACGTTTAACAAGGATATCCTTTCATCGTAAATCACAAAAAAAGGAGACGAGCCCATAAAACATCAGCCCACGTAACGAAACAAGCACTCGGTCTACCCGGAGAATTAGGAAAAACTGGGTAACACTTCAAACGGTGAAATTCATAAATGTATGAGGTTGATTTATGATGAAACCGCAGCCATCGGCAACGGTACTCAAATACAACCATGAGTTGTTGTAATGCAGTCAAACAATGTTAGTATTAACGCATGTACAACTGGTGAACGGTTGCAGTGTCATGGCAGCACACTGCTTTATATCCTGTTATCCCTTGATAAACATAGCAAAAATAAAGATTGTTTATGTCGCTTTTCTTATTTCAGTATTTAAACTTTTGATTTATATTAACCCACCAATGTATGCTATTAACAATCCACCTTCCGGTATGGGCGAAATTAAATTTCCATTGTAGTCTGGCGCCCGTGGGTATGCTACGTTCCCCTACATTTAACTTTGCCTCAAGTTATGCTTGAGTAAATTTGCTCATACACCAGAAATAAATAAAATAAAAAATTGTGGAAATATTTTTGTTTTCCATATTTTAGTTCTTGAAACGTGCTCTGAATGTCAGAAATTCACATAGGGCAGAGAGGTTTGTTGGGTGCAATATTTAATGGAATGATTCTTATATATGATACATTTGCGAGACTTGTAAACAATATTGCCGCGTGAGTAAATAAATAATTTTTATAACATACGAAGAAGAACTGTGTGTTTTCACAGAATGTCGTCCAAGTTGTAACAATACAAGACCCTTAGTGGCCTAAAAGTATGCAACAGGTTAAAGGCAAACATTTTAGACGAATTTGGAACAAATTTTGAGGTTTAGCTGATTAGTATAGTTCTTCTAGCGTTAGACAGTGAATATGAGTTGTGAAAATATTGTTACGAACTACATGTCACGGAATACGAATTTTATTAGCGTAAAAGATACCCGATGTTTAGATTTGGATTTATGTTGGTTTTGGAAAAAATTAAGAATGTCAACCTCCACACGTTGACAGTAGCCTTAAGTACTATAAGCACTATAACATACGAATATGCGCCTAAAATGCCATAGCTTTTTACGGAAAAGGATATATTTAACTGTGCTAGGCGTATTTTCTTGTTATATCGAGGAAGTACGACGAAGAACAGCAAGATACACTTGATTGAACAAGGCAAATATATATTACAGCTGCTTCATAAAAAGACATGAATTTGGCTACAAATATTTTAAAAGTATAGTAACGGGTTTCCACAATTACCTAGTCGGAAGTATGAACCCGCCTTCTGTATATTCAAGCGATAAGCATGTCAGTTAATCCGTGGCAATTTATGATCCTTAAATTTAAAAAAAATCAAACATTACATATTTCAAGAACAAATTTTTCTTAACTTTTATTTAATTTTTCATAACGTTTTAGTCACAAGTTTTATTAAAACCAAAATTAGCTATCATGTTTGCCGAAAAGCAATAAACTGATATCAATTTCACTGGCTTTAACAATGCTTTTAATGGCATTGCTCAAGAATCATTTGAAGCAAAATTTGTATAAAACGTCTGAAAGTGTTTGTCGACTCTTAAAATTTTCGAAATACAACGCTATATATTTTTTAAAAATTTCTCCTCTTCATACCTCAAATTCATTGGGTATGTGAGCATGATTGCTAATAAATCAAGATCTGCGCTTGACTGCGTTAAGAAGCAGACAAATGAGTTTACGGATCCACATTTTACAAAACCATCAAATGCATCTCTTGTAAAACTAGTGTTTAAATACGCTTAAATTGCGTAGAATACTTGTTAGCGATTATATTTGTGAGAAATCTCTTGAATCTGTGCAAAAGGAATCGTTGTTATTCTGTCTTCATGTTTAGGCTGGGGATATGATAGTAACTTATTCCATTTAACAGTAGATTATCTCTCATGAGACATTCAAAACTTGTGGGTAGAAGATCTGTACTTGGCCTTGTTCAAACTCGTAAATGACAATGTTGGAGTTTTATTGGGAAAAACTTTACTAATTCTTATGCCACCAAGAATTTGTTGCGACTACAATCGATTTCATAATTTGAGTAATTACAATTGTGATGGCGAAATAACGAGGCTTTGAATAAACAGGCATTCAAATTGTATTTTGCTGCAACACATTTCAATATCTACATATATAATATACATTTTAAATGAATGACTTTTACACATTCGACAAACAAAAAACACCAAAAAAAAAAAATATTTTGAGGTAATTTCAGACCTTAAAATGCATATATTTATAAATTTATATGCACATATATATACCTATACAGTCGTAAAAAAAAATTGTTTACTTAAAGTATTATTTTTATTTTAGCTTGATGGAAAAAATAAATGGCAGTGATCATAACTACTCAGTCAGGCAATCAACGATGCAATACAATTGCAACAATTCGGACAATTTGGCCATTTTGCAAACGTCAACCGAATACAAATATGCTTATCCAACTGTAAGTATTTGTGTAAAACATTACTGCGTTTCAAACTCATAAACCCAGATGTAGTGCATTTTGTCCTTATGCTCCTTAACAAAACAAAAATATTACAATAGCAAACAAATGACCCAGATGAAAAAGGACATCACTTGTAAGGTGAGTGAGCGAGAGAGTAAGGGTCACATATGGCGACACTAAGCCAGATAATCAACTGTATAGTCCATCACAGAGCGATGATAAGTCTAGTGTTATTTCATTGTCATTGTACATTCATCAGCTTGTTCAGCAGGATTTTGTTATTATTATCCCCTTTATGCTTTAGTTTCATTACCAAACCAGTAGACTGATTGGTACACAAGATTGGCTGTACAGCCAGACCAATTAGGAAGCCACATTAAGGGAATTAATTCAACCATATAATCGTTCTATAGGCTGCAACCATATGCAGGAATCACTGTTTCACTTTACAGTTTTATTGTTTCGACGAGGTCTATTTTTCGTTGCTTCAACTGGCAAATGATGAGTTTTCATTTTATTGCCGCAATAGAGGATTTAGTGGTCAATATTTGTTGGCTTCGAAATTGGTTATTGTTGCGGAAAACAATTGCAAGCAACTCCAATAATTGAAGTGAGCGAAATTTTTATACATCTGCAGATTTAAAATTAGTTATGTGATTTGAATAAAATTGCCTAGGAGAAGTAGGAAAAATTTCTTCGTTATGCAACAAAAACTTAGTATTTGCTCCTGATTATATAACAGGTCACTGTATTGGAATTCATAACATGCCTGCAATAATAAATGCGAAACGTTCGGCCTTCGATTTGGAAGTCGTAGCACAAAAGAGTTGTAATAATTATGAATCTCCGATACTTACTAGAGATGTAACATATATATGTGATTTACGAAGAAATGCTGAGGCTTTCCAGAAAAAAACTCTTTGGACCCAGTATTTTACGGCAAAATTGATTAACAGGGCTGCAAAAAGCTTTCATGCAAATTGTAAGCAATTTTGATGTTATTTAAAGTAACGGGAACCGCTCTGTGAGACATAGATGAAAGAGGCTAACTTTACTAAATTACATGGCAGGACTACAACGTCATACAAATGCTCGCTTTTTCGCTTTAACTTATTTTTGTTTTTGTTGTTATAAAGGCAAACAAATCGTGAAGGTGTGGCATGATAGCCAATACTATCATTTGTAATAGTACCATTTATTCATGATAAAACCCCTAAAGTAATTTTATGAAACATAGTTCGAAAAAAAACACATTTAAAAAGATTGAGCGTACTCACTAAATCCTAGTTTTCTCTAAAATTTGTTAATAAAACTAATCGTTTCTCAAATCTGTATTCAATACAAAGGTTCGCAAGTGCTAGTTGTGGAGTCATAATAAACATTAAACAGCACCTTTCTGATCTCATTTTGGTTTGTTTGGAGCTGGTGTGTACCATTTTGTGATATTTGTTCCCTTTCGGAAGTAGAAACTTCTTGAAAGTTGCCATCTGCGGAAATCTGACCATATTTCCATCATTCATTCCATAGTTTATATGGAGGGGTCCTTTATCGGAGATATCGGTCTTCAATTCCACCCGTATATCTTCTCGAGTCTGTGTTACACCATAGAGCTCACTTACAATAAAAACATGCCTTCCATTTATTGTTATGTACCAAATTTGTTTTACACAACTTAATAATTGTTGGACAAAAGCTATCTCCCCTTCCTATTTTAGCAATATAATAATTCATTACAGTTTTAACAATTTATGAGTTTTATAAAAAAAGAAACTATTACGCCTCAATCCTCAATGGATTTAGGATATTCGGCCGCTTACAAGATTACACCGTAACACAGAGTATCTAATATGCATTTTCTGGATGGCGGTGATGTCAGCTCTGTATTTATTAAGGACATCCACCAATTGGACAGCGCATTTTCTTTGTAAAGGTTCTAGACATACCAGGTGAACAAACTTAAATCATGTCACTTATAATATTTGCGGAGGTCGTCAATATTTGAAGGCTTTTAACATATATTTCACTTCTCCTGACATTAACTCAAGAGAATTCGCTCAGAAAACGCTCAGCACTCTTAACTATTTATGCCTTCTAGAACATCATGGTAAACTTAAAGAATTGCTATTTTATCAATATGATGGTCACGTTAAAAATTCACTAAGACCATTTTATGGGTTTTCTTCTACTCCTCATTTGAAGAATAGTTTTTAAATAAACTAGAAAAAATTGCCATAACATTTTTAACTTTCAACCCCTTTCCTTCACCCGAAAATACTAAATGCTCACATAATCATTTTAAGAAGTTTTGGACGAGGTGTGAATTTTAGGAGAAACATTTGGCATAATTTTCACCACATTAACCTAAACAAACAAGTGTCGATTCCTTAATTATGATCATATTTGTTATGTCATATCTTATATTTATTTGGAAACTAAATTATTTTGTAAAAAAAAATTTAATGGTCACACTTTCATACTTTCAGATGTACATAAATTGAAATCTAATGCAATGCAGAGAAATATGTTTAGATTCTAAACCACATATACATTTTCTAGCCACAAATGCTGCTGCAACTATTGCCGACAAAAGTGCGATTGCATTTAATATTTGCATTTCCGTTCCGCACCAGTTGAGGTTATGCGCCATGCTTTAAAAACTATTTCCGGCGGAAATGTGTTTCAAACGTGGCACGTGAATATGTGTTCAAATTACTCAATTTAATAACATATTTCAACCGCATGTAAACACAAACATTGAACTGAAAACTGAAAAGAGAGTCAAACACATTGTAGCACAAAAATGGGTAATATGCAATTTTGGTAGTTGTAACTCTTTAAAGTTTCAAATATTTGGCTACTAACCCCCACTACTCTAACTTCAATAAACTAAAAATTAATTACGAGATGTGTTCAAAAAATAAGGTGAATTTTCAAATTTCGCGGGCTACGTACATTCGACTTTCGATTATTATTATTATTTTTTTTCATGTTAGTACACCCGTCTCGAAAATATGTTTAGCATATTTAGTCTGCTCGTAAGGGGCATAAATAAGAGAAGTGTTTTACATGTTTTGGCGATTTTTAGCTATCGAAAAAAAATGGATCAAAGAAGTCGCATAAAATTGTATGTAAAAAATGGAATTAAGTGCCCAAAAACACTTAAAATGTTGACAGTGGCATACGGTGAGAGTATTCTGAGTCAAAAAAAAAAAAAAATGTTTACAAGTGGTACAAACTTTTCACAGAAGGTCGAGAAGATGTGAATGACGATGCTCGCTCTGGACGTCCCAGCAGCGATGAAGATGTTGAAAAAGTGAAAAAAACTGTTATGGAGAATCGTCGAATTACAATTAGAGAAGTTGCTGAGGATGTCGACATATCGGTTGGCTCATGCCATATAATCTTTTCGGAAATTTTGGGCATGAAGAGTGTGGCAGCGAAGTTCATTTCAAAATTGCTGAATTTTTACCAAAAAAACGTCGCATGAGCATCGCTCAAGAATTGTTGAATGACGTCAATGATGATTCAGATTTGCTTAAAAGGGTCATAACTGATGACGAATCATAGGTATATGGTTATGACATCGACATCAAAGCCCAATTATCCCAATGGAAGAGTTCAGGAGAGCCAAGACCAAAAAAATCACGCCAAGTTGGATTAAATGTCTAGGTTTTGCTCACTGTTTTGTTCAATTACCATGGCGTAGTACATCAGGATTTCTTACCACAACATCGTACGATAAATAAGAAGTAGTACCTTAAAGTTAAGTGTCGTTTGCGTGAAATAATATAAAAAAACTACCGGAATTGTGAAAAAAAATCATGGCTTTTGCATCATGATAATATAGGTACACCTGGTCACTCATCTTTACTTCTGAGCGATTATTTGGCCAAAAACCACACCGTTATCATGCCTCCGCCACCGTATTCACCAGATTTGGTCCCCTGGGGTTTATTCCTGTTCCCAAGATTGAAGAGATCCATGAAAGGGTGGCGTTTTGTGCCAATTGAGGAGATGAAAACGAATCGCTGAGAGAGTTCAAGGACATACCAAAAACTGCATATCAGAACTGCTTTGAAGATTGGAAAAAACGCTGGCACAAGTGTATTATATCTGAGGGGGGCTACTTTGAAGGAGATTAAATAGAAATTGGTGAATAAATAAATATTATTTGAGAAATATGAAAATTCACCTTTTTTTGGAACAAACCTCGTAAATATAGAAATTGATGTGAAATTGTAATTGGTAATGTCATTGACCATTTTGCTTCAGGTGTTAACCAAGAAATCTACCATTATCTACGATTACTATCTTCATTAAGAAGTTCCGGAAAAATATACAAAAGAACACACAGCACAAACTGCGCTGAGAAGTTTTAGTGAAAATGAGGAATATTTCCAATCCAGCAGTTAAGACAACTTAGAAGCATATCAAATAGCAGGTTCAGACCTATGAGTTCCGCCTCAGCGAGGAATATAAGTAGTATTAAATGGAACCATATCCAGACATAAGTGATATCGGCAAACTGTCGCTGTAACTGTAAATATCGCCTGATGAAAATACGTGAAACCAGATTGGTAACTTTCCAGTAGGTGGCAAGAATATATATGGTGTAATAGATAAAGCTAGTAATACATAGTGACTCGGATTTTTCAAAAGCAATGATTGAAACCTTGCCATGAAGTTTGCAATGATGAAAATCTGGTCAAGAACCTCTGCAAATATGGAGAGAATGCTTTAAAAGTTGTTTGTTGCGGAAGGTAGTAATGGCAAAGAGTTTCTCTCAATTATCGACTGTAGCGCAGATTGATTACGATCGAATCAACGGAAGGCCAGAATTGCAATATCATCGCTGGACAACAAATCTTTATGTACTTTCAGGCCAGAGACATTTGAAATAGGCAGGTGTGATTTCATAGTGAGCATGTATCCACCCCTACTTAAAATTCGATTACTTAAATGCATTTCCGGTTCTTGAAATCCAAGCCTGTTTTGTCTAGTTTTGAAAAAAAGCATTTTGAACGTACATAACTACAAAATTCACTTACCACTTTTCTATAAGGGCCAGTCGTGATAGTGTCCAATGTCCAATGTGAGACTAGAGCTATTTATGTCTTTTCACAGTGGCTGTTGGCGTGGTTAATCAACTTATAAGATTTTCACAATACGACAAATCCTGGTGAAACCCCAAGAACAACAGATAAACAGAGCTGCTTTCACACGATCTTTCGCTAAAAAAATATTTTATTCCACTGCTGATTTTGATATCCTTGCGAAGTTGATACGCAAAGTCTACAATGAATTTTTGTAATGACTGTATTGAGCCGCTTTGCAACAAATGAGATGATTATATCATGCAATCCCTTCGTCATATTTATGACGATAATAATGAGGAAATTTCAGTGAAAATTTGTTAAATGTTATCACAGTCTTCTCAAGCATAGAGAAGGAGTCAGCAATAATCGGTTTGGCTGGAATTGTGGACTACAAACAAGTTATTTGTTTTGGTGAGCAAAAATTCTAATCGTTTGGGATGCTGGACGAAAATAAACAAATATAATTTTGAAATAGTGGACAATAAAATAATTGATCCCAGACAAGCATCGACGACGTCGACGTGTGCAAAAAATTAAAATATCAAGTACTAATTCACGTTACAAGGAAGAATCAAAATGTTTCAATAAGAAAAGAACTCTATGGGCAGTCCAGAATAAAGCGACCAAAAACCCCATTGGAAGTTTCAGAGATACTACCAAGTCTTAGTGCAACAAAATTAGGCAATGGCTCAGCCAAAGCGATCAAATTTCTAAATAAGTAAGTAATTTCCTTTTAATTTGAAGACTGTAATTTTTTTAATACTAAAGGTGCAAAATCGTTAAATTTTCTTTAATTTGTATGGTTTTTTATTTTGCCTAATCTTGATGGTATTCTTACTGCTCTCTTGCCGATCGATTCAGAAGCAAACTCTTCTGTTTAGCAAAGATTATTTATTCAAATCAAACAGGAATGAGTATACCTAAGAACTAATCATCTCTTGTTTTATTTTCAAATATTCCTCATAAAAATTAGACAGCATGCTTGAATTTCTGGCTTCCACAAGTGTTAGTTTTTATCGTAATTTGCATCTTTCGGATCCAAATTTGGGGATTATTTTATAATCAGTGTTGACCACCTATAGAACAACATATACCCAACTGAGCAAATGTGGCAACTTGTGGGCAAATACTTACCATATTTGAAAAAACTAATGGAATAATTACAAAAATTTCGCTTTCTTCTATTTAATACTTTCAAATGTTTAGCTTTCCAGAAAGCAATCTGTGATACATGTTTACTTAACCTATTCTCTCTTCCTAGTTACAAAACAAATTTAACAATTTAGTTAAAAAAAACTCTTTTTGATCGAATTTAATACTGCCATCAAAACACACTAATATGTCCAAACACCCTTTGCGTATATCGCTATATCTGGTGCCATTCGTAGACGCCAAACAAGTTTGAATCACCAATAACTTTGTTCCTTTGAGTATGTTCAATTTGTTTCAAAAACGTCATAAAAAGAAGTCCAAACAGGGTTTGATTTTTGTACATAAAAACGTGCATTGTGCAAACTTTCGCAGTTTAATGAGGATTTCTATTCAATGACGAAATTTGAAAGCACTTTGTATTTTTCAACTACCACAACAAGGGAGTGATATTAGTTACTAGTTATGTATGATATTCGAAAAATTTTGTTGACAAAATTGCAATTTCAATGGAAATCCCTATGATATGTGCGTAGTTTCAGTCTAGATACTATCACAGATAAACTATTTTAAATGGGAGCAACATACTATATAAGTTATTTTAATAGAAGTCTTTCCTGGAATCATTTTTACCGAGTCATAATTTTTTTGACCGATGGAATTTTTGAGGTTTGTAATACTATCTTTTGTCTTAGTGTAGTGGTTAAAGCGCTTACCTAAAATCCAAGCATCCCAGGTGTGAATCCCGGAGAGAACGAAATATTAAAAAAAATAATCTTCTTGTTTTCGAATTTTAAAAATGAAAAGGCTTCTATATTCCTTCCAAGTAATCCATCCTTGAACTCGACTGAACCCCGGACCTGCCGAAAAAGGATATCATCAACAACGAATATCATCATAGGAAGATCAGGCAATGCCACCTCTTGAGGAAAAAGGTACAAACCAATTATAAGCGAGGTTCCCCACCACTAGTCCAAATACCAGGAGAACATTGTTTCTACACAGAGGCAGATGGTAGCTCCATCATCCTTGGATCTACTACAGTAGACGGATCACCTACTTAGCTGAAAAGCAAAAGATTAAAGAAACTGAAACAAGGCAAAATAATAATAGACAGGATATTATGACAACAACCTTTGACGCTACGTTTTAGGAAGCAGAACCCTCACCACCAACGCTGAATTAAAGCAAAAAAAAAAAAACCCTCGATTGCCTCAACTGTTCACTGGGTTCATTGTTCACCTCAACTATTCATTATTATAGTGAATTATATCATGAGCGAATTCTGTTGAGAATGGAGAGGAATTACGTCGAATCTCTCACAACAACTAGAGGATTTGGGTTGTGCGGATGATAGTTATCTACTCTCGCATAAGATCTCCAACATGCAAGCAAAATTAGAAGATTGGCGCTCAATGTTGGACTTGAGATAATTACGAAAAAAACTGAACTATGGGAATCAACAACGTTAGCATAGTGAACATAACGCTGCAAGGCTACAAGTACAGTAACAACAAACGGCGGCTCAGAAACAGACCTAAATAACAGGCTTAATGAGGCGAGAGCGACATTTATACGGCCATAATCAATATGGAGAAGCTTATAAATATTTAGACGAATATTCGACGCATGTGTAAAGTAAACTCTGCTGTACAGAAGTGAAACCTGGCTAGCATCGAACATCATTACGTAAAAGCTACAGGTATTCATTCAAGGTGCCTCAGAATCATATGCAGAATATTTTCACCTAACAACATCAGCGACACGAATCTCTGGAACCAAACTAATGAGGAATCTCTGGAACCTAACTATACTAATACAAATAAAACGTAAAAAATGTAGATCACAAGGATAGCACTGCAGAGAAATCCTCAAGACTCAAGAAGCTGTCGTCGACCAAAGAGCACCTGGGGACGCACAATACTCCAATAACTAGGACAGTGAAATCTTACATGGGAAGATGTGAAAACAATAGCAGCAAACCAAGAAAGATGGAGGTGTTTTGTGGAAGCCAAACGCTCGCTCCTACGAGGGGCAAAGGAAAAAAATTACATCTGAGCGAACGACGAATCTTACTGAAAAGGTTTTAATACAACCATTAAAATAGAACAACCAAGATTGGTTTTATTGTTTTCATGAGTCACGGTTTTATTACGTGGGAGTTATTTGGCACATTAATTTTTTGCGAAGAAGAACAAATTCTAATAAACTTTATGGGTCTATGTTTTAATATTACTTCCGACAAAACCTGGTTAATGCTTGCGAAGGCCATAGTTTTCTAATGGATATATTTTATTTGACATAAAAAAAGCCCTTATTCAACAATGAACCACATTAATGCATTATTTTATATCGTACCCATGTAAACTTCACAGCAGCTAATATATGAATGCGCTCTACCGACGCATATTAGCACTATCCAATATATAATGGGTCTTTTGCCGTTCTGTCTGACATTTGTGAATAAAATGTTTTAAATCCAATATAACCGAGCAGTCTGCATTACACAAATGTTTCCGACCGATCTATTTCGTTGCATACTTTCGGCTTTGTTCAGGTTTAGTACGGAACCCCTCGTAGTGCGTTCTTATTCAACTTTACGCCTAATCAGTTGTTTGTTTGTTTCTGTATTTAAATTCCTCAAAATCTGATGCTCATTTAAAAGCTCATATCAAAATAATCCTTAATTCAGATATGTGGATACTTTTCATCTAAAATCCTTAATGCTATTAAATTTAATTGCAGAACTGTTGTTATTAAATGCCTTACGTCTGATATTTTAAAAGCATTGCTTCTCGTTATCGTAGCCATCACCAAAACTCATTTTGTCCTCCCTAACTGCATGCAATATAACTATCACTGTGCACAGCATCATCTATGCACAGCCTCCTTCAGGCATATGGAAATGTCAGAAAATTATTATTATAAAAACAAGTAGTTTCTATTTCAATTGTTGCGAGAGTGTCGCCGTCATCATCATCATCATCAGTGACAGTGGCAACAACATCGTTCTTACTGCTGTTGTTGGTTATTTTTATAGAACAACATGTTTTTGAACTATTTCCATAGTTGTTATTATACAATTATTGCAACTGTTGATAGTGCGGGGGGAACTGATATAGGGTCATATTCACACTGAAGAGCAGCAAACTTTTGTAGCAGAAGAACTTTTGGACAGAATTAAGTAGATTTTGTATTTACATAAGAAAATAAATTAACGGCTATTTCAGTTTTCTGTGCTCGACCTTAAATTGAAATTATGTATGTTAATTTTTTGAACTCCTTGCGAATTTTATTGCAATTCTTTGCGATTTTCAATTTCAAATATTTCACTCCACCAATCCAGGTCTATATCCTATATATTTCTGTCTATCTCCATATCTCAGAAACGGAGTTTATAATCGCGGAAAAAAACTAATTTTTGCGAATCTCTATGATTTAGATTCAGAATATCCTATTATATGGTGCACAAAAATATCAAAAAATGAACACATCGTTTAAATCACTATCTTAAAAGCGGAACACCGACGGCGATGGATTGTTCAGAATTATTGTTGCTTATACTGTTTTATGTTCCACCGAGATCACTTAGATATCATTACGTATTTAATGTAACACGGCATTCCACAAATTATGCCCAGTACACTTCTTTGAATCGCGGATTTATTAAACTCAATATCCTAAATAGGATTGAAAGAGGCGAATACCCATTTCAACACCTAGAGTTTTGTATGTCTAGGAAAAACTTTAAACTGTTTTTTTAGATATTTAAACTAAATTAATTTACATAGTTACGTAACCTTTTTTATTTTTAATTTTTTTTTTTGTCTTTATTTCTTTTCTTTTTATTTTTTTTATTTTTATTATTTATATTATATTTTTATTTTTATTTAATTTAATTTTTTTATTTTATTATTATTTTTATGCTTTTATCTTGTTTTTTTTTTTCTTTTTTTTTTAGTTTTTGTTGCTTTTTGTTTTCATATGTTATATCAATTTTTAGTCTGTAAGCATTTATATGTCCATAGACATAAATAAATGAAATGACATGAAAAAGATCAAACCGGGCCCCAAAGGCCTAACTATAAATGAATTTAAAAATGTTTTTTCATTTCTATAACTCAGTCAGTACAGTCAAATTGGCGCCCATTTCAAGAAAAGTCGCTGAGATAAAAATTCTGTACAAAATTGTACACTTAATGGAAAATATAACTAACTTTCGGGCTTCTTAAAAGTTTGGGAATAGTTGTCCATTTAATATAAAAAACAATCGACAAAATACAAAATTGAATGAATATATAAAAAAAATGGAGGATAATATAGCAAAAATGTCTAAATTTTCAAATTTGTAATGTGTTTGGAGAAAACAGTACTTATCGTATGGTTTAAAGGAATTTTGAAATGCTACCAAGTGGAAAATATACCAAAATGCAAATATATCTGTATTTTTAAATTTGTGTCATACAGAAGTTTGTCTATTATCAAAAGGCTTCAATTTTTATTCTAAATAGCCAAAATAAATACAAAATTCTTTAAAATGGGAATATTTTTACATCTCGCCAGCTAATTGAATTATTTTCCATGCTATTTTGGAAAAGACTTAAGTCTTAAATATAACATGGGTTTAGAAACATTTAGTGTACTGCAAGCAAAAATCTCTGAACTTTCAAGTATGTCTTTAACTCAAAGATTAAGGTAAGTCGCGATAATCTATACTGGATCTTGGGTATGGAATCTCAGCTGAAATATATTGTATATTTTTTAATGATATTACATCATGCCGTCCGTCATTATTATTCAAATCGATAGTATTGTAATAGATATCCTAAATCGAGTGCAGAAAGCAAGTGAATATAATGTTTTGCAAAATGTGCCTTAAAAGCTGAAAGTGAAAATGTAGAAAAAGGCGACAAAATATGCGTTAACCATTTGAGTGCAAACTCGGCACATAGTACAGATGATCAGGAAAAATTATTAGTGACAAGCATAACTGCGGAATTGGTAATCGGTCTACCAGCATTGGCATATTTATTAGAAACAAGTAAGCAGCTCAATTTAAATGATCGACATTAGTATCCTCAGTTAGTTAGCTCTCTTATGCTTCCTGTATTATATCTGCTTCTTGCAGAACAAATCGTACATTTTAATAAATGCCGCTAATTTTAGTAAAAACTAATTGATCGGTAAACAAAATGTTTTCTGTTCCTTAAAACACAGTCTTGAAGTTTCATTTCAGCCGCGTTACACCAAAACAATTTTCATTTTTTTTTTTTAATATTTTTTTTTCCACTTTTTTAAAACTTCCTTTCAAAATGTTCGCTATTTTCCTACTCACATTGCGGTTGATGAACATTGCTTTGTGGTTTTATTTGCATTGCATTGTGTAGTAATGTCAGACTATTTTCTTCCTCCCTCTCTCTCTCAATACAGAAAAGGGGTCAAAAATTCAACACGCACATTGCCTCCCTGCAAGCAATGCAATTTTTATCTTTCTCTTACCCTTCTCACTCCTCAATCCCTGCGTTGAATTGGTCCTGTATCTTTCTTTTAGTGGTCGCAATCAACAAAAGTCAAATGCGTGCTGTGCATTACGTGGCATGCTTACATAAACAGGAATGTAGATTACACCAACACAAACAGCTTTGACATTAACACACCCTGCCCTCCAGATACACAAGCAGAGGGGGAGAGAGAGAGAAAAACGCGTTTTATACCATCATCGCACTTGTTCACAACTACACTGCAGGACATTGTGCAATGACAAATAAATGCATTAACATATACGATTGCATTGTAGATTGCTAAATTCGTCGAGGGGCTTTTTCTCACTGCAAAATTTGCATGTTGTTTGTCACAGTGAATTCTTTACGCGATTGTAAAGCAAATTGGCTTAATGGAGCATCAAGTCCTGCAGGAGTACGAAAATTGAGCTGTTGTTACCTTAAGAAAAATATATACCGCCAAAATTCCCTACGATGAATCACATGAAAAAAGTTTAATTCAAAATGTGCCGCCATGCATGTTCTGATGTTATCCAGACAGTTTCTATTAAGGTCTGTTTATTTCTTAATGGCATTTACTTTCTGATTTACTTATTGCTCCAAATGACCTTGAAGTCAAAAATGTTCTTCATAACAAGCAATTTACTTAGTTCATTAACACCCCGACATGCTTAAATTGTTGCCGTTTAGAAAGTTGTAAACATTTCTTAGTTGCTGTTTGTATTTTTCTTTCTCTTTTGACTATTTGCAATCATAAATCATTCAGTGTCAAAGTGTCTTATAAAAAAAATAAAATTTATTTTCCCCACAATTTTCCTCTTTCTTTTTCGAATATGAATGATGAATGATGCCATCAGTGCAATAATAAAAGTGGAGTCCAATTCAAGATGATTGAAAAGGTTATAAAGATAAAATGTCATGCAAGTAATAGATAAATTTTGTATTAATGTTACTACACTACAATTTACTACAAAAGAGATTGATACATTACGGAAAGAATACGCATATGGTTATCAAAAATTAAAATTTGGGGCGAGAGATGTCAAAATTACACGACGGTTATCGTCGATATTTTGGGATAAGCCAATATAAACAAATATTACTCAATCAAAAGGGATTTTCGAAATTCTCTCCAAATCACATGATTTTGGAAATGTTTGATTCTATTTTCCAACCGTTTGTCTCACTCCGAACAGAATGATTCAGGCTTCCGAATGTTATGCAACAAAAAGAAGTCATTGGATGTTATATGAGGGCTGCATGTTCCATGATTTCGATGTTTTGAGTACTTTGTATGTTAAACTATCCGAGCTGATCAGTATGATCAATGTTGTGGTGGAGATTGACTTGTTTTCGGCAGCCGATTTCCCCTATTTTCCCAAAGACTTCTGTCGAAAAAATGACAGCATTAATTTTTCTGTGTTCCCTCAATGATACTGTAGCAACATAGCCGATATCATGTTCATTCGACCATTTGCTTTTAAGTGTTTTATGCGAGACAAATTTTGTCCGATCTTTGCTTAGTATAAGTTCTACGAGAATAGATTCATAATTTCCCACCTTCCATGCAACTGGATCGTAGCTTCTCAATTTTGTAAGCTCTGCTAAGCCAGAAAACTTGTTTTTTGTCATTTGTCAAGTAATGTTTGTCAGTATACTAACCAACAATGCCAAACAATTGTGTAAATTTCACAAGGTAACTTAGTTAAAAACTTGCAACTTTTTCTATGGAAATCTAAGCAAAATGCTATGTTTTCAAATATATTTTCGACGTTTGTCTTTTATTGCAATATCTTTTTTTATTACATTATCTTTTAAGTTACAATATGGTAATGCGAATTCCAAAGAGTTTGTGATTTATTTTTAATTAAGTCAAAAAGACGCTTTAATTCTGAGAAGAAAGATATTTATGCCCGTGAAAGAAATGGAACGAGCAGTGTCAACAAAGTAAGGCGTTTTATGCTGTCAATGTATTTCGTAGAAATTAGGCCCGTAAGTATCATCTGGGAATGGCAGATAAAGATTACGATAAGAAGTCCTTTAAGGACATTAATGGAAATCTGATCACAAGTAAACCAAATGTGCTGCAAGCATGGATTCCAGAAAGCAACACAGGTAAACAAATTTATGGCATTTATTAACAGTGCTACAGACTGCCAATGACCAAATAAAAAATATATCAGAGTACCAATATGACTGCTCAACAACAACATGGCTGGACTTGTATTTCCCCGGATTTATGATAAACGCAAGTGGGATTCGAATTACAAAATCTAATCAGACAAGAATTGTTTGTATGAGCCTTCACTAGAATTTAAGCTTATTCTGTCCTGTGCTTAAAATGTATACCCAATTCCAATCTTCACCTCCATCTCATATGATGTACTGACGGTTGTAATATGTGAAAGACTAAAGCTTGCTCTGTCTGACTTATTGTACGACCTTAGCCCTGGTAATTCAAACTCTGGCTAGAAACTTACAATGCGATCAAAGAGAAAAATATTGACTCATGTTAATGTAAAGCCGACTTTCGTAGTTCAAGGTACCATGGCATGGTTGGTTCCGCTGTGAATTTGACTCCTTTTGGCAAACCGATACTGGCATTGGTCAAGATTTCAGTAAACCCAAACAAAAGCCTTAGTGAGCCTTTTGACAACCATTGATTCTTTGCAGTAATTTATTAGATAACGTGACAAATTCAAATTACTGATGGAGACGGTATTGAGGAAAGTTGCAAAGAATACGGTGGGTGCAATTTTTAACAAAATCAAAAAGCTTCTCGCATCCGCCAATGATGTTGGCATCATAAGAAGCAATCAACAGAAGAGGTTTTCTTGCAAACAAAGATAATTTTTTTTTGGTTTTGACCATAAAGGAGTATTCTTGATTAAGATGCAACGCGAAGTTTAAAACTGTAACAACGTTGTATTAGATAATTTTATGTTAACCAGCCACATAGTCTATAAAGTGAATGATATCAGTACTAGTAAACATACGTCTATATGGAAATGACAAGACAAATCCTATTCTTAGCGAACAAAAATCCAACTAATAGTACTACTCTATAGCTTAATACCTTGATTTATGAATCAAGCAAAATCTTTTATGAAATTTTTTCTGATTTATGAGTCAACCAATATAATTTATGAAAGTTTTCGATAGAAAAAGTCTCTCCAAAATTCTCTTAACCGAATCGCGCAGTCTACACTGATATAGAAATATCCAACGCATCAAAATACATCGTTTCGTGCGGTTGGACTAAAGACCTCCAGTATGAAAAGTTTGGAAAATGAACATTTAGTTAAGTAAAATAAGTGAAAGCC
>JAHXMU010024562.1:146046-179021 GCA_019455685.1 Philornis downsi
ACGATGGCGAGATAATTCATCGGAACGCGAGAATCGCCAGGTACAATCTGGCCAGTTGCATACGTAAGGCTTCTCACCCAAATGACGTCTTAGGTGGGCTTTTAGATGTGCAGGTTTGGCGTATACTTTGTGGCAATCACCAAAGCTGCAGGGATATGATTTCTCATTCTCTTTGGTATTTTCGGGGGATGTTTTAAAGCAGGAACTGACGGCAAACAATGAGGCGGAGTGAGGACTATTTGGAGGTGAAGGATAGAGTTTTAGGTTCTCCGCACTCTCTTGCAGAAAGTGATTGCAGGTTTCCGTACAGAATGGTGTCTTCTCAGGCAATATATCAACAAGTTCTGGTATTTCTATGTAGTTGTCTAAGAATTTCTCTTCCCAGTCGCTCAATTCGGGCGAGAGATAGGGTAAAGGTGTTAATCTCGAGATGGAATCATAATCACAAATAGAATCTTGACTGGTGTTAAGCAAATAATCCAAACTGGTCTGCAACTGCTTTTCGTTTATATCCGTTACATGTTGATGCTCCGGGTCATTGACCAGTAGGTGATAATCGCGTTCAAAATACAGACAATATTCTTCTTGGAATTGGCGAATGTCCTGGGTGGTGTGATAAGGTGAAATAAAACTGTCTCCCACCTCGGCACAGTTACAATCCAAAGGTTCATCCCACATCACAAATGTCTGTTTATCATTCAAGTCACAGAATAGTTGCTGGAAGCCACCATCGGCAAAGAAGTCCATGATGTTGAGAAGTCAGCAGGAGAATTACAATAAAGTTCCTTCCCCAAAATCTTTGTGGTTTTATATATTTTTTAGGTTTTTTTGAAAAATTTGGAATTTAGTTTAAAAACCCCATTAATAATAGAAATTATCTATTTTCTTGGAACTTATTAATTTTGTTTTCTATTTAAAATTTATCTTAATGATTTCCGATACTGAAATCCAGTCATGTGTAACACTTTCTATCAAAACTGTTGAAATTGGACTGAGCATGTCATTCGATCTTCCAGCTCTTATTATAAATGTTTAAAATATTTAAACAAATTCATAATCAGTCTGTCGAGAAAAAATCCAACTTTCCATCAACACTCATCAAACGCGTTGCAGATCATCGCACACAACTTCTGAGTACTCAGTCGTGTCCTCCCTGGGGAGCAATTTTCGTTCAATTTTTTATTTTTATTTTGTTTATTTTTTTGTGTGGTTTCCAGAACCCAACATCAGCAGCATCATGATCATTTAGCTGACAAAAGCGTCATTGGTGGGAATCTTTGTGTAACGATATGATCACTTGTTGACACGCTGTTTGTTGTAGCCCACGGACATGCGTACGCCTGATGGTGATGGATTTCTGTGAACCAGATGGCCCTGGACTCTGAACGTAAGTACCATACAGTAACTGGCGCTCATATGCGTCGCCAGATTTATAATCCATTTGTGTATTGCCACGAAATGTTAATGGAGATAGTGCAAATGTGATTCGACGACATGACAATTTTATCTATGCATTATTGTGCAGGCTAGAAAAATACCTTGAAATGGTGAAATAAAACAGACAAGTTCTTTAATTAAATGCGAGTAAATGAAGTAGTAGAAGATTTAATATTATATGCAGGTAATAAATTAAAATACATATATGTCAGAGGATGTGTGTACCGAAAAAAATAAGCGGATATTAAAATTAAATCAATGTTAATTCAGAAAATACTAAAAATGGAATTTTTTGATAGTGTACATTTTTGTTACAAATAAGCAGACAGAAATAAAAATATGCAATGAAACAACTTAGCACAGTGACCGGCCATGACACTGTGGTTAACACACGCGATTGTCATGCATATGATCGTGTCTTCGAGTTCACAAAACCTTTTTTGAGCGACGATCACGTCAATGTGTCTCGAGGTATCTCAAGAACACTTTGAGTAGTCGAATAATATGCAAGTTCAGTAAAATCTTCTTGGGCTGAGTATTTCCTTTCCAGTGAGCCTAAATATAAAATGCGTAGAAGTTCACTGAGCATTTGTAGCTAGCCAACTTAACAAAATCGAACTCGGTTGTAACGAAATATCAGAAACCGCAAGATTTAATTCTTTATAATTAAACATCGTTAAAGTTCATAAATAATTTTAAAGTTCATAATGAATTGAGCGGCACCTTTAATGTACTTTATACTGTCTTCGTTTTATTTTAGTTTTTGTCATGAATGTTGAAAAATATTCGAACCGAAAAATTACAGAAAGCTGCGATTATAAACTGTTAATATCTACCATGCAATAAACCACCAATAAACGGCAAAATTATAGAAAACGTTTAAAAAATAAGACTAATGCAAATAACAGTTGGCCAGTGCATGAGTAGTTCCTTTCCCCTTTCAAGCTCCAACTACATGCGGGCGAGTCAAAAATGCTTCCCTTCCACATATAGCATTGGTTTAAGTAAAAAGTTCTGAGCGTTTTCCACTAGATGTCTTTTCTGAGCTAAACTTCATGATGTGTGCACCGCATCGGATTATAGAATACGATTCATCCTTCAAGTTCCAAATGCAAGCTAGCGTACCAAAAACGCTTCCCTTCCAAATATAGTACTTGGTTAAGTAAAAAGTACTGAGCGTTTCCCACTGTATGTTTTCACAGAGCTATACCTCATGACGTGTACACCGCATCGGATTATGCAACACGATTCCCCCTTCAAGTTCCAACCACAAGTTGGCGTGCCAAAAACGCTCTTTCCATTGGGTTAAGTAAAAAGTACTGAGTCTCATGATGTGTATACTGCATCAGGTTAAACAATACGGTATTCAGCATCATTTCGACCCAGATGAAGAAAAATACCATGCAAATAGTCATGTAGGATAGGCATGTGAACCCTTATTCCATTAACAAAGATCGCAAGACCAGCGGAAAACCGTTTGGATTCATTTCTTAAGACTGGTCTTAAGAAAAAGCTCAACTTAAGTTTTGCCGATTTGCCGATCCACCAGCTGGATCCATTAAGCCAAGTACGCAATTCCGATATCTACCATCAACAACATTACAAAGTGAGGCAACCGTTGAGCAAAAGCGATAAGAATTGGCCGATAGGAAGATTGATGTAATCTATTAAGACAACGTCAAGCTTCACCAGAAGCCCAAGGGACTGGATAGGAGGTTTTCATATACCTCACTTCAAGCCTTTACAAAATTTACTTGATGATACAGATCTGAAATCAAGAATGGTTTTGTGAAAATGGATTGAGTTAAGTTTTTTATCAATTAGTTTAATTTTTTCGAATATGAGTGCCCCATCAGCAAGCCTTGTTCTTGCCTTTTTTTTAAATATTAGGTATGCAACTACATTCCCGCTGTTTGCCAATAAATGGCGCCAGTGGTAAGGGCTAGTCGATTATGCCACAACCTAAACGTCATGAGCCAAGCTTAGGTGTATGGCAAATACACCCCCCGACACAATAGTGATTTTTTTTTTAGATCAAATTCTTTTAGTTGTGTAAATATATATGCTTTTGTGCTAAATAATCGTCATATGCGGGAAGTATTGATTTTCTTTCTATAATCGAAGAAACCGCTGGCTGAAGCTCATTGAGAGCTTCAAAACGTTTACGAAAATGCTGATTTATGTGAAACAACGTGTTGAGAGACGTTGAATTTGATACTGACGACCGTTCGCGTGAAGGAAGATGAAAAATCTTCGAAGACACTGAATTGACGGCATTGCTTGATGGAGATCCATGTCAATCGCAAGTAAAGCTCCCTTCAGTATTAAAAATTACCCGACTAGCCATTTCCAAGCGATTGCATGCATTGGGAATAATTCAAAAGCAATGAACTTGGGTTCCTTAAGAGTTGAAGTCAAGGGACGTTGAGCGCCGTTTTTTCGACTGTGAACAACTGCTTCAGCAACAAAACAGGAAGGGGTTTCTTTATCGTATTGTACTGCGTAATGAAAAATTGATTCATTATAGCAATCGAAAGAAACGAAATTCATGAGGGCTGCCCAGTCATGTTTTTACGTCGTCGACTACCATTGTCATCACGCTGCGAAGGTTATGCTCTATATTTGGTAGAAGCAAGTCGGTATTATTTATTACGAGCTGTTGAAGCAAAGCAAAATCATCACTGGGGATCGATGTCGACTTCAATTAATGCGAATGCGATGCATTCTGCACGAGAATCGCCCAAAATACGCGGAGAGGCACAAAAAAGTGATTCTTCAACATGACAAAGTTCGGGTTCACGTGACCAAACCCGTTAAAACCTGCCTGCAAACGCTGAAATGGGTAGTCTTACCCCATTCGCCATATTCTTCAGGTAATACTTTCAATAAATCAGTTATAAACAGGTTTTGTAACTAGTAGTACTAGTAATATATTTTTCCTTGACGTCAACTATATCTGCATTTTTCCAAAGCGCCTTTTATGAGACATTGCTACAAAAATAGCATTTAAAATGTAGACCAATATAATAAATACCCCAGAGTATTTACCATAAATCGCTGCTCACTTTATCAAAAATACCGGCTCTAACAAAAAAAAAAAAAAAAAAAAAAAAACCTTTAAAAAAAAAAAAAAAAAAAAAAAAAGGAAAAAAAAGAAAGAAAATGCTCTCCCAACACAAATAAATTGATGAAACAAAAAGTAGAGAGTAATGAAAGTGTATAGAAGTTTACATGGCTACACATTTATATGTACACACATAAATATGTACAGTATGTAATTTGCACAAAACATCAGGAATGTATGTCAAGTCTTTTATTTACACATTTATGAGTGGGTGACACTGTGACATACTACAGTGCCAGCATTTGGCTGTCACCGTGCTGATAACAGAGTAGGAAAATGAACACTGGAGTGCAAGCAAGAGGGGGCAGAAGTGTGGTGAGAAGTACGACAAAAGTGTAACAAGTCGTGTTTTCAATTTATCAAAATGTTAAGCGACTGGTGAACCAATGATTGATACGAAAGGAGAAAAGGGCGAGTATTTCATAAAAGTTGTAAAAAGCAACTTTTTATTTTTTATTTTTTTGTTTTTGTTTAGAGCCTTCCAACAAATGCAAATTATTACAAAAGTTTGCAAACATGCCAATATAATAATTTAGCGGGTTTTTGTTGCACACAATACAAATTTTATGGTCCGCAATAATAATAACACTCGTATGTGTAGGAACTAAAGGTTGCTCCATGAGTTAGTTCTACAAGTAAGAAGAGTCGTTAATAAAATCGTGGAGGAAAATTTTCATTGCTTTTTCAAAGAAAGAGAAAAATTGGAAATTCACATAAAACAATAAACGATTATTTGACGGTTACCACGTATCCCATTTGAATTATTGGATGTTGCTAATAAAACCAATTTAAAATTCAATTTTTATCTGACAAATTATTCATGGAATCTACTTGCATCCAACTTATTTTAATTTTTCCCTATTTATTTTGTTGTTTTATTACTAGATATTACAATATATCTTACAAATTATTGATGAAATCTACTTGCATCCAAATTGTCTCAATTTTTTCAATTTTGTTTTTTTTTTTATTTTATTGCTAATTATTATAATTTATCTCTCAAATTATTCATAGAATCTAATTGCATCTAAATTACCTTAATTTTTAATTTTTTTTTTTTTTTGTTATTTCATTACTAGTCATCATAATTTTTTTCAGAGCCACAAGAATATTTTAACTTAGAATCGGATCACTCCTTCCTTTCCTTCAATAAATCATAACCACATTAAAATAGCACATTGAAAAATTCTAACAACATTTGTTCTTTCACTATTTCAACTACTCATCCAATGAAAATACAACGAAAAGCGAAATAGCTGACCGCATTTGACATACTTAAGGTTTTTTGATTTTGTGCTGACTGTGGTCAAGAATTTGAGGTAGCTGATTTTATACCAACAAAAGAACAATAAGCAACCCTGATATAGAAATGGTATAAATATCAATATTGCAGTTTTTATACCCACCATCATGAGATAAGGGCGCAATACTTGACATAAAAGTCTAAAATCTTGCATTGGAAGTGGATATCTAACAATTTTTAATAAATTTACATTAATAAAATTAAATGGAAAGAACTTTTTAAAAAAATGCCCATAATTTTTTATTCGCGTAACCTGTCGACTTCGAAAAACCCCAAAGAAAAAAGTCTAATGGTGTTAACTCGCACGATCTAGGCGGCCAATTCTGGTCTCCAAAACGCGAAATAACATGACATGGAAATAACTGATGCAGCAATTGAATTGTTTCTCTGGCTGTATAACATGTGGCGCATTCACTTCTTCAATTCTAGGCTCGAAAAAACTGGTTATTATTTCACGATACCGAACACCATTGACTGTTTGCGCTCGACATGCCTCATTTTCAAAAAAAGGGTCCAATGATACCTCTGGCCCAAAATCCACACCACACAGTGACACGTTGAGGATGCTCTCGAGAAATTTCCTCACCCCAAATGCGACAATTCTGCCTATTGACGAAGCCATCAAGATGGAAATGGGCCTCGACACTGAAGATGACTTTATCGGCAAAATCAGCATATTCATCTTGTATCTCCAATACCCAATTAACGAACTCCCTTCGCTGTCCATGGTCAGCTGGCTTCAGTTCCTGAGTCAATTGAACTTTGTATGCATGAAGATGCAAATATTTCGTCAAAATTCGCTGCATAGTGGATTTGGAGACACCAATTTGCTGAGCTCGGTGTCGAATTGAGGTGGATGGAGTTTGAGCGACATCACCACGTACAGCTGCGACATTTTCGGTCGATCGACCTGGTCAAAGGCGCGCTGTTGTCTTTACATCACTAACGGACCCAGTTTGGTAAATTTATCCATTAATCTCTTTACAGTTGACTCTTTTGAAGCATTATTGTGGCCCCAAATTGATCGCAATTTGCGAACTGTAGCCACAAAACTTTCACCGTTTTGGTAGAACAATTTGGCAATGAGAATGCATTGTTTATTCATGTAGCGCTCCATTTTTACCAACCTCGTAACTTCTATTAGCAAACAATAACAATTGTTCAAATGTCAAACAATGACACTTCGAATCTACCACTTATTGTATGTTTGTATGTTTTTAATAGTCTCCCTCATAATTCATCAGATTATTATCTGACTATTGATTTTTTGGAAGTTTGCGATTATTTTTAAAGTAGTTTTGTTAATGTGGCATACATTTTTATGCATTTTTAAAGCTATACATATATATATTGTTCATCTGCCTCGCCGACCAGTTTTTTTACTAGATGGAGAGTAAACAATTTTCCACCGCTTCTTCTAAAATTAGGCTGATCCAGAAATCATCCCAGACATCCGAAAAATTCCTAGAATGGCCTAGCGCAAGCTTATGAGAGCCTTGAAATTTAATTATCAGTCCTTAGTTAACTGTTAAAACTAGGAGGGAGTGCCGTAGATTTTAAAACTAAACTACCAGAATAACGGAATAACAATCTAACTTTTACGACCTCATTGATGTAATTTGAGTCAATTGAGTCAACTGTAAAAACTAAGAGAGGGTACCGTAGATTTTCAGAATAAACTGCCGGAATAACGGCAGTTCAAATTTAGTTTGCGCTTTGACTATTCTTTTCCATTCGCTCGGAGACAAAGCAGTGAAATTTCGGAAGCCATCTGAAGATTTTGCGAATTACCATATGTACCCTGTAGTGTGAAATACCAAAATAGTTTGCCGCCCAAACTTAGTCTAAGATCCTGCAAGTTTTCCAGGATTGAACTAAAAATACGGCCTGAAGTCGTTCTAACGTTCGTTGTGTTGTTTTGATACCATGGTCTTACTATGAAAAACTGACTTACTTGAGACTGTGTTCTGTTCAACATCACTTTTATTTCTTTAAAATTTTTGTAAATGCCTTCTAACCTGTGGAAACGAATCAGTGGGTTATGCGAGGCTACTTTATATCTTCCCATATTCTTCTCATGGTTATAGTTACCAGGATATTGTGCCATGTGTGTCAGTAATTCAATACAATGAAAATTAGCAAACAAATCAAGGTGTTATGTGAGATCACTCTGATATCTAACATACGCTGGCACAAATATCTTGAAAGGAAAATTACTCCGATAATGCTCTAATCATGGTGCAGGTTCCAAAGGCAAAGCGGAATCAAAACAGGGTGCTAGAGTGCTAAGTGTTCTTCAAGTTGTTCGATTCTAAAACAGAAACACACTGTGAAAGTTACTATTTAAAAAATTGTCGGCGTCACGGTAAAGCCATGACAGCAAAATCGAAGACTAATTTTTTTTAAATAGGAATTATTGTGCAAATTCTATATCTGATCTTTATTTCGGGTTTAAAGTCCACATCTAAGGAGCAAATTGTTACCACATTAGAAAAAGAAAATATAAATTTATTAAAATATTTCTTACAGTAGCTCTTAGTTTGACTGTCAAATCCGCCATCTGAGGGTTATTAAGTAGTATATCTGCGAAGATTCTATGATAAATCCGTCTCTCCTACTGTACCAAACATTTGTTCTACCTATCTTGCTTTATGGCGCAGAATCCTGGGTTATGACTCAAGCGGATGAATCAATACTGACAGTTTTCGAGAGAAAAATACTGCGGAAAATATATGGGCCCCTCGTCGTTAACGGAGAGTATCGGCGTCGCATGAACAATGAGCTGTATGAGCTATATGCTGACTCGACGTGGTCAAACGCATTAATATACAGCGTTTGCGTTGGCTGGGTCATGTTGTGCGGATGTACCCAAATGCTCCGGCCGTTTGAAAAAATAGGCTTTTGAAGTGCTATCGAAATTTGGTGTGACAGATTGGAGAAGCGCAGAAGGTCGAAGCGTTTGGAATTATTTTCTACGGGCGGCGTATAACAGATATGTCGTCTATTCCAGTCGCCACCTAAGAAGGAGAATTTCTGTGACGAATCCTACCTGAAATAAATACCCTTTACTAATTGAGGCAAAGCCCATCCTAATAAAAACTTGTAATTGTCATTGATTTTAATTGACTTTTTTGGGGAGTTGTATAACACCACATGAGGATAAACCGTTCCAGCATGAATATTTAATTGGTATTTATTTATTTATTTCATTTTATATGTGAATATATGCAACAGCTTGTAACCGATGTATTTTATTTTAAATCCATTTGTAAACACTTCCAACAAGTCTTAAATTTTTCAAAATATTGTAAAATCTTAAGTATTTAATGTTTTTCAGAGTCATGAGGTCTGCCTTTCTAATAGTTCACTTTAATACCATGGATTGTATTGCAGTTTGTGGCTCTTTACTATAGTTTTCCGAGACTGACCTTTGTTTTTATTATTATTTTTTTTTATTTAAAACTTTCTTTAAGAAGAAAATATTAACGTTTACGCACTATGGACTTCTTTAAATTTGTATATTATATGTCTTAATAGTCACTATATTTATTAATGACGAAAGTTTCCAGGTATATAATATTTCCTAAAATGCCTTCTGGCATGCTTTTTCTTATATTCTTTGCAGTGCTTTAAAGTATGCTATACATTTTTTATGAGTTTTTTCGTGTCGTAATTGCTCAAGTTTGCCATATCTTTTTTGTTGTTCATAAATTGCTTGAAGGTAAGTTTAATTATTCGCCTTGTTATGCTATTGTTTAAAAAAGAATGAGTAGAGGAAAAGAAAAATTCCAAGTACTAAACGAACGTCGATAAGAAAATAATGTTTAAAAGTATTCTAGAAATCACTTAATGTGGGAGGTCAATTCAGCTTAACAATCCAAATCACTTCATATCACTTCACCGTGATTTACTGGCAATTCATAACTAACTATCGTCTTCTCTGAATTTAATATTTTGAGATGCCTGACCTTAATATTTTATCCAGCAAATGAAAAAAACATTTCAAGTAATCCCTTGGCTGGTTACTTGATAGATTTTTTGCTTTTTCATTTTCCTTTTTTTGCCGTGGAACTTTAATCCCAAAATGATTGATTTGCTACCATTCCACAAGAGATCAACGAACAGCAGTCAGGACACACGAGGATGGCCCCCAAACTAGCCGGCTTTACGTACAGATCGTGCCAGTAGTATGAAAGAAAAATTTTTGAGGAAAAATTGCAACATTATAGGACACATTTTTTAAATTTCAAAGCGTCACGTTGTTTAATATTTTATTTGAGCCATCAAAATTAAACGATCCTAGCGAATTTTTAAACATGGAATAAATTGGTAGCCGTTATGGAATTCAATATATCCATTTGAAAGGTCTCAGTCCAGCCAATGTTAAAGTCAAACTAGATTCTATTCTACGGGAATAGTAACATTACATTTGGTTCATCCTACAGCGGCATTTCTGTTTATCAAAAGTGGCCCATTGGCCCCACACAACCTTCGTACCAAGAAATGTGAGGTTCTTACCCATTTAAAGGTTTAGAATATCTTACAGATCTTAAATTAGGTAAAATTTAAATGAGGCAATACGAGCTACCAAGACGATCAATTGAAGTGTGCACGCCAGATAGCCTACAAAATGGTATTGGATGATTGTTGGCTAGAAGTGCTTGAGCTAGCTGAAATGATGGGCATTTCAAAAAGTGCTATATATTGTATATTGACCGAAGATTCAAAGTTGAGCTGTGCACAAGACGGTTGTCGCGTTTGCTTTCAATGTAGAAAAACAGCGTCGTGAAAATGCTTCAGTAGAGTATTTCATGATGTTCATCCACAATAAAGGCGAATTTTCGCGTTAATTTATAACCATGGATGAGATAAAGCTCCATCACTTCTTATCTGAGACGTGCAAAAGGAATAGTAAAAGCAGTGGACTGGAATGAGAAAACCGTGTTCAAAGAAGGGGAAGATGGTTCCATGTGCAGGCAAGTTCATGGCCTCTGCTCTTTGGTATGCACATGGGATTATTTTTATTGATTATCTTCAGAAAGAAAGAACCATCATCATCGTCAAGAAATTACGAAAAAAAATTTGTTGTTTCATCAAGACAATGTTCCAGTTCACACATCCACTACTGCGATGGCCAAAATTAAAGAATTAAAGTTCGAATTGTTTCATCGCACATTTTATGAGACCAGATTTAGCTCCCTTTGACCATTTTCTATGTCCAAACTTATAAACACGGCTCGGTGGTAAAAGATTTGTCAACAATGAAGAGGTGGAGCTTGCGGTTGATAGATTTTTTAAAGAGTTTGAGAGTTCTTACTATAAACAAGATATAGAAGCTTTGAATATAGCTAGAAAAATTATATCGAGCTAAACGGCGATTATGTTGAAAAACAACGAAATCTTTTGTGTTTTCTTTGTTAAGTCGGCTGGTTTTGGGACCGCCCTCGTATTAACCAAATTTGCTATTAAGAGAATGCAATATTACTATGTACGTATATACTCTACTCCCATTCATTTTTGCTTAAGCCTCAGCTTTTAGTTCTTTTATTTTGAGGATAAACGTCTGTAAGAAAGTAAAAGGAAGGACTGAAGAAAAAAAATATAAAATACAAGTGAACGGAAAGTAACAATTTGTTGTGATATTTAAAAAACAATTATACTAAGCAATTTATACCAAGATTAAGCACCGTAATCGAAATGGAATGAAGCCGAAAACTTTCGTTCAGTTGCATTGAATTGCATATACTCGTATGCCAATTCTTGTTCTTGCGGCTCATTGGCTTGAGCGAAGTACTAATTCAGCCTTAAACAAAAACGTATTCTCTTCCCTATGCAAAATACATTGATTTTCGGTATTTTTTGTATGGAAAATTGCATTTTTTTTAAACATAACTCAATAACCAAATTTGTAGTCAAGATGGTCACTTAAAAAACATATGAACTTGGAAGGATCTTTCCTACATGCATTAATTAAAGAATAAATTGCGCAGCTATTGAAAAGCTCCCTCAAAATCTTTATTATTAAATGGGTTCAGTGCAAGTTTGTTTGTGGCAACTATAAGTCAACTCATTGCCAGATAAATGATCGTGCCAGAAGCGCCTTCTCGTCACACTTTATACGTTAAGTCTTAATTATACATTAACAGGTGGACTTAGACTCCAGTGAAAATTTGTATTTTCATGCCCATGCCAACAATTAGGTCTATCCCTTAAAAAATTATAGGAAATAGGACGGCAACTTATGTAGCCTAAATAATATTATCGTACATATATGTGGAGTAAAGAAAAATTCTTAGAATATCAGGTATGTCCCAAAAAAGTAGTGGAATTAAAGTAAAATACGATTTGAAAAGTTAACATTTTATTTTGGATGTTCTGCAAATGAAGTTGTTTGTTGTTTCATTTTTTCATATGAAATGAAGTTCGAAAACAGAAATTGTATAAAGCTGGTATTGGCTTGAAAATAAAATGTAGTTATTAAAACTACTATTTGTGCTTTTTTTGCATAAAATTAAAGGATAAATAAGTAATAAGGACAAATAAATAAATAAAGGATAAATAAAAAATAATGAATGCGGTGTTAGTGTCCACTATATACCAAACCAATGAATACGCAAGAGCAAAATTACAAAGGCGGATTTTGCGGGATCACTTAAATCCTCTGGATATTGGCGACACCACATAAGTACACACATGTATATACTTAAGTACATTCAATGTACTTTTAATAAAAACTATTAGGTTTTTACAAAATTATCGCATCAACAAAGATACATTTCGTAACATTTTACATTGCATAAAATTGAGACTGCCCAAGTCATCCAATCCGGCAGAACTTGCGGCCACATTAAGATTTTTAGCAGAAGGAGGATTTCAACGAGGGGTCGGAAAAGACACTAATGTGGCCTTAGGACGCATTAGCATTTTAAATCGAGTGCTTATTATTCTAGAAAAATATATTTGTCCTAGGCGGATTAAATTGAAAATGACAGTTGATGAACAAAATTTGTCTAAGCGCCTATTCGTGCAAAAATTTGGTATTCCCGGTGTAGTAGGATGCATTGATGGAACTCACGTTGAAATTACTAAGCCGCAAAAAGATTCCACAATTCTTCCAATTTTACGTGGTCCCCTTTTTCCAGGTCTGGATTGTTTTGCATAAAACGTAGCATTATTGCATCCTGCGTTGTATTCTTGTGTTTTCCTCTTCAAACAAGGAAAGTTTTCATTCAGCCAAAGGAATCTGACCACTTTTATTTATTATACTTACATGTTTATTTGCAAAAATTTTTGTTTCACAATAAATTTTCAAAGTATTTTTAAACCACTTCTTTTTGCCTACAAGTAGTTTCTAGAACAATGAAATGCACTACGATTTGATGTTCGAAAACAAAACAGAAATGAAAAGTAAAAAGTAAAATTCAGAACACCCAAGTGTCAAACTGAAGTGATTTCAAACTACTTTTACTTCAAAGTAGAATCTGGAACATACCTGTATAGCAGTAAACTGCCGCGGTTGTCAGTCGATGTACGAAAAACTATTTGGCCTTTGTTGGGGGTAGTTTAATTAATGTTCACCTCAACTTTTGGCTTTGCATTCAACATTTAATGCATAAAAAACAATTAGTATTTCGTATTTTGAAAAACAGCTGCAAGTTTATGTTGAATTTTTTTTTCCAACACATTTTTTTTCTTGTTAGTGACACTCATACTTTCGGCTTTGTGGCATTTGGAGAAATTGCTTTTAATTTGAAATTCGTATAACAATTTGGTTATGAAGTCTTGTTTATTTAACTATGCGAAATGTCAACTGCATTAAAACAAACAAGTTTATGCCACACAAAAACTTAAAAACATAACAATTATCGGGCAACAAAATTGAAATTGCTTTAAACGGTGGTTTCGGAATGAAATAAATGGAATTAGTGTCGGCATTTTATTAAAGAAGTGTGGGTAGTGTTTGGTTGCATTTGGAATTTACTGAGAGGCATTTTAAGTTTCATAAACAATTTTTGTTGATATGTAAGTTAAGAAATTAGATGACAAGAGATAAGGAAAAGTAGTCACTTTTCCCATAAATTTGAACTTATTTCACTATAACTCCAAAGAAAATTGTTGAATGAAGTTATATCGCATAACTTCGTCTATTTCACGTCGCAATAAATGGATATTATACCGCCATTGAACGCTCATTTCAACAAACTTGTGAAACTAGATGTATGTTGCTGAAACTACCTTGTCGAAGTCATCAAATTCATATCATTCATTAGATCATTGCCGTTTATCTGAGGGCAGTCTTTGTATACGTATATATCTCAAATGGCATATTGAAGATCCGGAACCGGCAAACCGAGTTTCTTCTAAAACCACAGATGTCGTTTCCGAATATGAGGTATTAAATTAACCTGTTTTTTTTTTTCGTTGATACGTAAAATGTATTTGGAATGGTTTTATGTTGCACAAGAAAAGTCGCAAAATCGCTCTTGAAAATAATTGAATTCTGACCTTACACAACTTGCTGTTGCCAGCGAATTTGTAAAATTTGTACATACATATATCTTAACATTGTGGAAAACAAATTCACAAAAATTCGGCAGTCATAATTCTATAGCGTTCTCTATTGACCGTAACTGAAAATCTACTTCCCTTTTAGATCACGCACCACAACAAGCCGTGTAATTTTTGGAGGTATACACACGATTAACAAAGTCCAGATCTTCTCCTTCAGAGGTGACTATTTTGCTAACATTTAAAACAATTTAAATCTTTAACAGATTCATAATTTCTTATAGGCTACGCAACCATATATTTTGCCAAGATTTTGACAAATAACATTGAAAGGAAATATCCAGGTTGATACCAAACTTTGAACATAGTTAATCCTCTTCATGAATTAAAAGTGAATTTTCTAAACTAAATTAAATTATAAATTTTGGATTATGAGTTATGAATGAAAATGATTTTTTTTCGAAAATTAGATTGAGTTACATTTAATTAAATTGTATTACCTCGAATTAAAATTATATTATCATGGTTGAAATCAGCGATAAACTCGCTCTCACTTTCCGCCAGACGCCAACCGGACTACTCTGCCAGCCGCCTTCAACATACCAATAAAACCCAAGTAATGTAAGCTAACCAAGTATCCCATTTTCTTCCACATCCTCCAATACGAAAATCTCCTAGTAAGTATACAAGCACATCCCTAAGTTCTTCTCCAAATGAAATCTTCAGAGAAAATCTGACAGATTTACTACCTCTTAGAAATTACATTTGACACCAAATCTGAAAAGAATAATGGGAGATATGATGTTTCAAAACTATACAAAGCTTATTTGATCAACCATTCTAACGCAGGACTGTTATAAATATTTCTACAAAATGTCTTTAAATCACTGTCCTCAATTGAGCTCTATTCCCCTCCTTCGCGGATGCGAATAAGCAGTTAAAAAACTCATTTATTTTCGACTTTTAATGCAAACAAACCAGAAAAGGCACTCAAACTCCTACAATCGCCACCAACTTGCAATCAACTCGAAAATAAAACAGCAAACTTGGGTTAATGACTAAAATTGCAAAATGTATCAAACAAAACGACTGGCCGGCAATAAGCGAAAATTGTCACAAATCTCTTCACAGAAGCATAAAATCGTGTCATTGAGGTTTTGGGAGTTTTGTGCATTTTGTTTTTGTTAATTTTTGTTCGGGACAAAACGCCGCAACATTATGCCAAACAAATACAAACAAACAATTATACGGAAATCAAAAATTGAAAATCCAATTAAATCGATTTGGATTGAAATTAAATTTAATGCCCGATCAAGGCATAAAGTGCAATAGTTTAATTTAACAGTTCAATAAGTAAATTTTTTAGCAGCAAAAATTGTCAAACTGAAAAGCTACAAATGTAGTTCGGGAATGAATAAGCGAAAAAGTTATAATATTTTCGACTATGATTTCAGTACGTAAGTAAATATAAGTAAATATAATGAATATAGCAATTCATTATATTCGTTGTTCATTTAATAATTTTATAACTAAAAGCTGCAAGGTCAATATTAATAGTATTAATGTAGGCGTAATAGGCATAATTCAAATATTCCTTAAATATGTTTATCAATGACATAGAACAACATTAAGACGACAACATTACCGGAAACATATTCTAAAATAGATGAGTAGCAGTTTAAAATGTGCTACAAATTTTTTGGGCAAAGGATTTTACAAGTGTTTTTTGAAGATAAAAAGAAGAACAGGATCTTAAAAAAACGGGGACAAAATATATGCAAGGGTATCCGGAGCATACGTTCAACGTTTCATATCATAAAATGGCTATTTTGCAATACATTTGAAATTTATTTTGAAAAAGTACCCAAGGAGGTATGAGAATTGAAGTTAAAAGATTATTGTCTTCGGCCGCTCCTAGTGAAATTTATTCGCATTAAATTCTGTAGAATATTTTAGCTTTCTACCATTCTATTCTAATTCAATTTTGTATGTTCCTAATAGAATGAAAAGAATGGAAGTGGTCATCATTAATCATGTAACCTCAAGAAGTCTATTATATTTTTGATATAATTTTAGATATATTTTAGAGAATATCGGACAGGATTTTATAACCTTTAGCGACATGGATATTTGGCTATTCTCCTCAAGTATAATAATTTGGTGGAAGAATCAGTCAGTGTAATGTGTGTAGGGACTCTTGTACTCGTGTTTAGGGACTCGTAGTAGCATATAATTGATTACTACTACCTCCCCTCTAACAGGATGTGGTCCATTGCGGTGGTCTATTGCAAGGTGAGAGTTGTAAGTGAGTAATGATGTCAACCTTTCTATAGGTATAGCCAATACAGACCATAAAATGTTATCTACATTTCGATGTGCGAGGTTGTAGCTACTGAAGCTACAGCTTACATCTTCTTTAAAGTGACGACCAATACCATAGAAGATGTTTAATTGCCGCTTCGCCTTCGTCTTCAACCATAGTCTGTGAATGTATTTCGATACGAAAACCTTAATGTCACTGTGACCATCGATAACAATCATCTACTGCCTAAACGCCGGAGTACAAAATTCTATCAATTGCATGAAGAGTCTTTCGTTTGACTTGCAACCAGAGTTTCACGGTGCAGTCAGAACGATTTATCTACGAAATACCAAAATCCTTCTCAATTTATTCAGCCTATTCATTCATATACTTAGAAGATCGAGGATTACCCTGATTGCTCCGCTGAAATGATATCCATACTAAAGTTTTGTAATTACGAATTCGTTTTCTTCTTCTCCTATTTTGAACATTGCTACTTCTAAGCACACAGCATAATCTGAGCTTATTTCTCTGCAGTCTTCCAGTGAACCTCTATGTGAAATTAGTTCAACATTTGAATCGCTTTCATAACCAGAAAGATCTCATTCTTCAGTATATTGAACTCATTGTATAATCAGTATAGGTAGCTGTAAAACAACTGCAACTTTTCATTCATTTTAAAAATATTTTATAAATCTGCGTTAAGCTATTTATCATTTCTGAATATAGTTTTTTCAATATTTCCATAAAACTGGTTAATTGGAATGGTTTTATTATAATGCTGATAATTTCTGTCAAAAAATATAATACAGTATGTCGACTTCTACACTGATGGCTCAACATTAAATAATCAGTTAAGTTTCGGGATCTACTTGAAAGACCTAGGGGTAAGTATAGCAAGATCACTACCTGGTCACTGTAGTGTTTATCAGACCGAAATTTTGGTCATTAAGAAAGTGTCAGAATAGCTGAGATGTAGCGCCCTCACCACGGTGGGCATTAACATATTCTCTGACACTCAAGCTGCCATTTAATTCCTGGATTTTGTCTGCCTGAAATCCACATCAGTTTTAAAAATAACAGAACTTACATTTGCTTATTTCTCTACTTACAGTTACTGACAGAGTGTTAGTACTTTAATATAATGCCGAAAATCAGGAAAATCCGAAAATTATTGATTTGAATTAGCATTTATTTTAGGCAAAATTATTACTGTTTAGTTGGCGTCCTTATGCTTAATAATTATTGTCACATATTACCATTATTACAAATACTACATGGAGGCAGCCGATATAAGGCCTCTTTAAACAACATTTATTACCTATAACGTCGTTTATTATCATAATTGGATTCCATAACTCCTCAGGCAAACAGAAAAACCTCGATAAATTTTTCAGCTTATATCAGTTTCTACCGCTTTCCATATTACCGGCCAATATTCAGTAAGTTGTCATCAACAACAAATATTTGTCTCAATTTATTGCCAGCCATAAAAGGGATAAAATGCTCGTTGTTACCTCTACAGTAAATTCTTGAATAACACCCACGGTATTGGCATAATGGAAAAACGTGACAAATTCACAAATGGGACTGGTCACATGAAAATACTCTAAGTATTAACGGTTTCCACGTACCGGGAGATTTACGGCCAAACATAAAGTTTGTTTAAGAAAGTTACTTGTTTTGCAAAATAATAAATATATTGTTATTTTAAATATTAAAGAGCAAAACAATATACATTTTGTGCGCAAGGTATTGATGAAAAGTTACAATAAGATTTCGAGGCAGAGATAACAAATATTTGCAAATATTTGCAGAGAAATTATTAAATATCGAACGGGTCGTCTGTAAGTGGAAATATGTGGGGCAACTCGGAAGTAATTTTAAACTTGGCATTAATCATAAGCCCCATTTTCTTTTCTTTTAATATTAATCATACGAAAATATATTTGAATATAAATTCAAGCATTTATTATGTATCATATATATATGTACTTTTTTTTCCATTATGAAACTTAGGGAAATGTACGACACAAAATATACAAAACAAAGGGGGCGAAAACTATGGGAGGCGCCAACAGTCCACCTCACTTGAAGCTTATAAAACCCCAACTCAGAGGAAGTATCGATTTATAGTAAAACAAATTGGTATGACAGAGTTCGCGGGTGGGTTTAACATGAGTCTCTCGTGAATCACTTCGACTTTAACTCTCTTGGTGCTGCGACAATTGTCAGCCCTTTCTTCCAGCCTGGAGATACCATATTGATTATGCTAGTATGGAACAAAATCCCCATTATCGGAGGTGAGACCTATCTTACCACCTCTGCTACTCTATGGATTGCAATGCAACTCCACATTCTACCGATTTTGGTATCAACCACAACCCACGTGAAGTGGGTATGACGTTCTCATTTCATACATTTATTCTTAGCTTATATATCCGGTAAAATATCCTCTGATATAAATTTTTAAAATTTTCCAACAGCCATACCCTTAATTTAAATTAAAATCATTTTAAACTGGAATGATGGAGTGGTGGATAGCTAAAAGTTAATGAATATATATTGACAAGTTTAAAAAAATTTAAAAAGTTAAATTTTTCCAGAGGCAGGCATTACCTTCAAGTTTTATCCTACAGAACAAAATATACCAAATTTAGTACTTGCGTTATTTGGCAATTCGATTAAATGCTTCTTACACTGACGCTCGGAATCGTCAGTGTAAGTTGTCTGTGACAAGCTGCCTCATATGTCATTTAATGGATGCTAGAGAATTAATTTTTTAGCTAGGTTGGCTGCTCTCAGTAACTCATAAAAGTAACTCAGTAACCGCATAAAAGATAACATGTCTAAAAAAATATCAAAACCCTCATCTTTTTGCAGATTTGGCTCCTCTTCTAGGACTTTCCTATTCGACAATTCTAAGCAAATTTCAGACATTTGCATTGCACAATATAGTGAACGAAGTTGCGTCTCTGCGTTAGATATGTGGGGTTGTCACAAATGCTATCTTCTCATACATAGTAAAATAACTTTTCTTGCTCTTATAGTAAAATTTCGCATTTCGTATTATTTATCAATAACCACACATATATATGTAGTTAAAAGTAAATTTTCTCATATGTGCAAACTATCATCTTATAATTTTGTGTAAAGTATGACTGTTCAAACCATTTGAAAAATTCTGAAAAGTCCCATCTTAACAGAGGTGGATTCACCGCTTTTACAGGCAAACTTTTTCCCATTAAATTCAGTGCTTGTCTGGGAAAAAATGTTCTCTACCGGCCCCATTTTTGACCAATTTGAATATTTGGCTAAATATATTCGTAGAAAAATCGAGCCCCTGAATACGGTCTCTATAGTGCTTTCAACAGTATCTGAGTTATAAACAGACAGATATACATACATCGATACAAATGTTAATGGCTATCAAAAATGTATATAATTTATGGGGTTTCAAATGAGTTAATGTGAAATAATGATAAACTTAGTACAGCACCTATCTTTTGGTAGAAGGTGTAACAAATTAACTATATTTATGAATTAAGCCGAATACTGAAGTTGATACAAGTCAAATGACGTGTAAAAAACAGACCATCTAGAATTAGTATGACTGAGAACAAAATTATGAGCGGCATGCATTTTTCAGTATTTCACCATACAAAATGCAAAGGTCTAGTAATCCATTTTTAAGATTTTTTATATTTTCCATGAATTTAAAAATATAATTTCATTACTTTTGGTAAGTCTACAAAGAATTAGTTCAATGTTAACCAAAATAATGTGACCCAATTTCAAACCGATTGGTCCCAATGAATGCACGTGCCGACATGTCGAAACTTATTTTGGTACTTTTGTGATAAATATGATAAATAAAATTCCAATATATCAAACGGAGTATTGTTGAAATCTGTACACAGTATTCTGTTCTGAAATAAATGTGCACAAACTAAACATTTATTGAATTTGCGGAATTAAGAAAAATGTGGTCACACCGGAAGATTTATTTATAGGGTTAAATTTTGTCTACACCAAAATCAATAGATACTGAAATTTTACAATTCATATTACAAAATTTTGTAATTTCCATGAGCAGGTTTCTAGATCTTTTTGAAAGCACCAATTTTGTTTTATGTGGTGTGAATAAATTCTTGTTCGTAATATTTTTTTCCCAGTTAGAACTAGTTTAGAGTAACCCCGTTACAGTTTCGATTTAAGCTTTCTCATCAAATTCTTTAAATTTTTATTTTTCCAGCAAATCTACGTACTTTTTTCTATTGAACTTTAGTTTTGCCTCAAATATCCATTTTTTTTTAAATCTTGTGCGATGAAATTAAATTTCTTTTCTTATTTCCAGGAAGATATAAAATCAAGTAATAAAATAGGAAACAAAACGTACTCATTTTCCAAAGACGACTATCGGGTTTCAATACGAATTGAATTAAAGTGTCATTTAAGTCCGTTCCTGAAGTAGTGAAATACAAATCTCTTACATAAAATGGTGTTAAACTGACAAAGGTGCGATAATGAGTGTGATGGTGATACAAGAAAAATGTGGATGCAACCCAGCGAAGAATGAATTAGAGTCTTATTAAAAGAATTTCGTCATGCTTCAATAATAATTCTATATTATTATAAAGGTACTTTTAATTAACTGCGTATGCAATACTTTTATTGGATTTTTTTTTATTATAATAACAAGAATAGAAAGTTCTAGCTATATAAAATTAATTCGATAAGCCTAGAAATAGTTTTCAGAGTTCCATTACACAACGTTTTAGGCTAAAACTGTTGCATTAATTTATTAAAAAAATTCTGCTTAAATAGACTAACTCATATTAATTTAAAAACTAAATAAAGGCACCTGCCGTTTAAATATAATTTAAAAGTAATCACATATAGATAGCGACCATATATGCAACAAGGACTTTCTTTCTTGGGTTAAGTAAACTTTACGACAAGCATGAACACAAATATTTTGATTTGTAAAATCATGTGATACTAATTGTAAATATCTAAAACGTATGATTGATATTAATTTATGTTTATGTGCTAATTACTATTCCATAATACGTATGATTATTGTTATTAAACTTAACTTAAAACCAGAAGACAAATTTCGAATTTTCTTTCACAACATTTAAGTAAATTTTAATGGACAAAACTTTAAATCTTATTAATATGTAGAAATCAATTTATGCCTACGTATTGCTAAAAATACCCTCAGTAAATGTAGCTTTGGTAGCAATTGAATATAAATCCGAAATAGTTCTTAAATATATGTAATATTGACCAGTCATTTCAATACATTCAATTTATCGTTCAAGACTTCCGAAAAGATAAAGAGAGTAGTCGCATTGGAAAGAAAATGGCATATCGGCCATTTTTGTTTTGAAAAAAAGTTGGAAATTTGATTCATCTGTATTTATATACTATTTATTTGCCATGTAAACTCTACAAATTTACCTTATTGGGTTACCCTAAATATACAAACAAATTATGTCAATGTTTTCCATACAGGGGCTTAAATCGTTCAAAAGATTGCAATGAAATAGAAGCAAAAGGTAATTCAATATAAAGATGTCGTTTATGGTTATGGCGTACATTTAATACCCGACACACGATTTTTGTTCGACAAGTAATATAAAATTGTGACATTAAATAATATCTGAAAAATAACACTTATACATTTATGTAGTTTCAAAAGTTGTAAAGGAAAAACTTTAAACATACATTCTTACAACTTCCTTTCCTTGGATGAAATGTGGGACAGTTTCTCACATTTAGTGAGATTACACGCATTCTACTTTTAGATCCACTGAAAGGTAGTATCAGCTGATACAGATTCTGGACTACAGTTTGGAAAGCTTTTGCTAGACTTGCAGATATATCGCCTATTCGAAGTGTGAGCCATACACATCGAGGTTATTGCCGGTCAAATAAATACTTGGTGGCTCGAAACACGATAGTTGCATGTACCAATCATCCTGCAACGGTTAGTTTATGTACCACTTGTATAAGATAGACATACAATTGATTTATCAAAAAAATTTTTCTAAAATAATAATTAAAAGACTGCGAGGCACCAATCAATACTTGAAATTTTCATTAATTAATTTAATGGTCATAAATCAGCATGAAAATTAAGCCTGGTAAATTCCTCTATACTTCAACCAATTGTTTGGTTTTTACAAATACGATTTTCCTACCATTGTTTGTTGGTATATCTAAAATCACCTTCCTACAATATTTACTCACACACAGTCAAATAAATTGAATTGCATTTGTGGGTGTTTGCGCAATTTACTGGTATTCTTCTGCACTTAAATGGTTTCCGTTGCTGTCACTTTTTCTGCGGCACGCTTATTTTTCTCTCTATTTCTCCACTGACTGAAAGCTAACTAAATGAAAAACATTTGTATTTTTGTGTGATTTTGACATTACACTTTTTCTTCATACTGTTTTTCTTTGGAAACCTTTTTTTATTTTTCTTTGTCGCAAATCGAAATAGAATTAGTAGTTGAATGTTGAATGCGTATATGCCAAGAAAGAGTAGTGTTAAGTAAGGAAAATAAAATGATTAGTAGTAAGTAGTGAACAATTGGCTTAATATAAGTAAAAGGTGGTTAAATACAAATAAAGGAATTGAAAGTAAGAAAGAGCAATAAAAGAAAAACTTAGTAAATACCTAACTGGGATATATGAAACTTGAGCAAAGACCAGCGATGGTTTGTCAAGTCTATAACAAAACGAAACTTTGGAAGGATTGAGTAATGATTTAGGGAATTTGTTTTTCTTTTTCATGGGACTTTCTTTAAGTGGGCAGAAAAAATCAATTAACACACAAGATATTATTATGTTATTACTCTCAGAGATGGGTAAAACTGCACTACTACTACTGATTTTGCTTTGCTCAACATGGAATATGGAGACTTTTAGAATAAGCAAATTTAGAATATTGAACATTGAAATTGTAAAATTTTCTAACCACTAAATGGTGTAGTTTCGTTAGTTAGTTAGTTAATCTACATTAGATAATTCTTTTAGTTGAATTCACAAACATTCACCGTTATTTTGAACTTATGAAGAAAAGACAAATAAAGTTTAATTTATATAAGAACGAGTGAACGAGAACAAGATTCTACAGAGGCTAAAAAATAGATCGACAGAAATTTTTGGTTGTCTCAACCACAAATTGCCATGTGAATTGTTGCCAAAAAGGCCCTCTTCGTATATATAATATATGAAAATTTTCTTTGTGTTTCCGTAAAAACCCCTTGTTTGTCAAAAATTTTCAATGACCATGCTCTCAATTAGGGCGGTACATACAAAAATTGGGAATGGTTTCATAGTAATTAACAGAAACATATGCTAAAAATTTTGGGAAAATACGGCGAAAACTCTATATTTTCATAAATTATTATGGATTGATTTAACTAATTTCGAAAAAAGATGTTTATAATATGATGGTACAGTTTTGTAAATCAATTCAGCATCTTAGTCAGAGTAGTTTGATCTTTATCGCACTTGACATGCGACATGCTGTGTCAATGACAACCAAGAATATTCGGGTAATGTGTGATCTCAGATATATTGTAGCATGTCTTTATCAGCTGTTTTGCAAATTGCATCAAGTATTGCCAGATTGGCGGCAGTGCTGGCATGCTGGCGTTTAGCGCGTCTAAGCTCGCCGGACGAGGGTTGGTTCTTACCAGCAATCTGCACATCGCGACAGCTATAAAATATGTCATCATGCAACATCCGATCCTCTTCAGAGTTCCAACTGGAAAGAAAGAACGCGGAAGTCACCCTTTTCCTCTAAATTTTCATGTTTCCGCTTTTTCAATTTTTTTCTCTATTCTCTTCTTTAAATTATAGCAAACGCCTTGCGTTGCATTTTGCTGTTGGCCGTTTGTTTATCTTTTATGGTGTCGAAATCATCAGCGTGTGCAAGTTATATGTATTGATTTTGCAGCTTCATTCCAAAATAAAGAGACCGTGAGATAGACTGTCGTTCTGTCTCTTCCCTCTTTTGTGGTAAAAGGGTTAAGCAAGATCCTGCTAAAATTAGAAGGCACTCCGTTCATTTCGCTTTTTTGTAGAAACTTATTTAGTATGTTGCGAAATATCGATCTATCACTGTATTAAAAGTAGAATGCAAATGGAAAAGAATCCTTTATATTTAGTTTACTCATTTTAAACGAGATCGTACATACACTAAAAAAAGGATGACGACATAAGGAATCATCAAAGTAATCTTTTATTCCAGGTAAATGAAAAGTGAACCTGGGAAAGAAAGAAGACGTTCTAAAGATAGCGAAAGGCAGTGTGTTACTCAACTTTTTATTCCTCAGTCCCGGGTAGCTTCTACACACACTTGGAGTGAGTTTTTTTAACAGGACTCAACCCCTTAAATTCCATTCACCTGTAATGTATTCTTGAGCCATGTGGTATCAAAATACTGATGGTGGTAACCACACTATGTCATTGTCGATAACGTGATTTCTTCATTTATGCTATCTGTCCGAATTAGCTCCCTTGGCCAACTTGTGGGAAGTATTTTCTACATGCTTCTGGCACATTCAGGTCAACCATAACCTGATTTCCATCGTTGCTCTATCGGACGGACTCCTCGTACTTTCTTCCCTCTTTTGTTTTTGTAATAAACTTTCTTAAGATGGGTAGTAGTATGGCCAACTCATCCGATATTGCAGTTACTAACGAAAACCAGGCTGTTGTTTCTGGTTATTCCGTAGTAAATAGACATCAGAGACCTCAGCTTAAAATGTGCTAAAGAAATTAATCTTTTGTTGTAGCCTTCAAACTTAATCTGATGCCCACAATATGAATAATTTTATACTTATTTCCTAATAACAATTAGGCAGTTCGTCAATTCACAAAACTCTCTTCCCTGTCTCCGCCCCTACCTGATATTTTTATCCAGGTTTTCGAATAAAAATTTATCTGTGGTATAGTCCTCAAAAAGTAAATTTATGACCTAAAAAAGCATACATTTGGCCAAAAAAGAATTTTGATTTTTTTTTTTTTCTTATATATTAACACAACGGCTTCGCAGTTCATATACCGCCCTTTCTATCTTACCTGTTTCTACAGTTTCAGCCTTTACTTTTATTCCTCTATGTTTCTCTTTAAATATTCATCCTGATGTATTATTCATCCATACTGTTAGTTAAGTTCTTCTAACGCCACTTGATTTTATTAAAACATGTTAACTTTGTGCTAATAACTTTACCAAGATTGTTTACCCTTTTCTAAATTCTATATTCTATACATGTTGATTTTTTCACCCAGTTATATCAAAAAGCCAACTTCCGTTCCGGTTTTTAATAGCAGTCTCAGCTAAGCAGGAAACCGTTGTACATTTAAGTGCTTTGTTTTTTTTTTTCTTTTTTTTTTTGGCCTCTACATACTCAAATACAGTTAATTTACAAGTGTTGTCAAAGCCGCAGCAAGTTGCAACAACATGACCTGTTACTACAAGGTGGACTGTCCACAAAACTTGTAAAGGGCCAAGTTAGCACTGACTTAACATAATCTTACCACCTATCGTGGCCACGTAATGAGGTTTACTTGCAGCAAAGTGGCAGAAAGTAATTGTACCACAACAAATTTAGTTACAAGGAAAAAAATCAGAAAACGGCAAATATGCAGGTTACTTCAGGGGTCGGTCGTATAGAATAAAGACGCGGAATGTTGTCTAGGTGGCTTAGAAACTGACAAAAAGTCAACGACTAAAAGTGTTCAGTTGCTTCACAGAAACAGGTACGTGAATAGCTGGTGTTTAGCAGAGACATAGCGGAGTATAATTCCTTGTTTGTTAAGACGAGGAGTGTAATCTAGAAGTTGCCACAGCAGCTGGAGAATACTTGTATTGTGATTGTTCGTATATGCTTTTATGAAAATAATAAAAGTACAAAATGTTTAGATTTCTACGAAAGTCATGTGAGTGAATGCTGTCTAGTTGCTTTAGAAGTATAATTTCCTCAAAGCTGATAAATGTAATCAAAAGTCAAAGTTACCTTTAAATTGGTAAATTATAGCAACCTGAAGAGAAAGTATCGGAGTATTATAATCATTAACAATAGAAAATGTATCTTATATATATAATACAATAATATTTTATTTATATCGCGTAGACATTCAACTGAAAATCTACTACACTTCATATCATTTCCATTGAAAACAATTTGGCCGCATTACTTATTTTCATTCACAGCAGAGTGCACACAAGAAAAAACTCTGCAATTAAATCTCCGTTTCTACCGACTGAATAGAGATTTCCACTATATTGCTTACGTCTACTACAATTAAAATTCAATTAAGCTGTGAGATTTGTTTTCTTCTCTAATGGCAGCATGTACTCCTTTCGTTGTCATCAGCTAAAGGAAACGGAAATTGGAGCACAAATTTCAAATCACAGGACATAATAGAATTTGCCAGAATGGGAGTTGCAAACGTGATATGATAAATAAGACCCAACGGAATTTTCCGCACAAAGTGATAAAGAATGAAATGATGACAACATTAACGCAAAACACAAATTGCAGCAAATGAAAAATCATGACACAAACAGAAGTAATTGCTGTAAGTTGAAAAGCCTGAGAGACTTTTTTAGTGAGCAGTTTAAGAGATACACATAAAAGCAATCAGCGGTTTTGTAAAAAACAAATCATTTGTTACTATTTGTTGCAGGCTTGTTCATAAAACACAGGGAATATTCTTAACGAAGGGAACGAATGACTTTTTTTAGGTTAAATGAAATTAATTACGATCACATCTTTCCAAGCGGCGAGAATTATTGACGGAAATTGTCGTGAAAGAGCTGGAAGAGTACAATCTTTTCGTTTTCGGTATTGGTTAGTCGAAATGACATTTTGTTCATAAAAAGAAATGCAAATATTCATAAACCTTTGAATTAAAATTTGTAATAATTATACATTACTCATTGAGCTCTTTAGAGTGTTTTGTTTTTTATCTTTAAATCATAGATCATACTCAGCTGCATCAAGATGCACACCAGATAGAGAAAACAGCAAATTTTTATTTCCCAGCAAAATAAATGCATCCAAATAAGCAAATATTCGTCGCATTTTGCGATAGGGAAATGGTGAAAATTTTCATAATCATCAGGGAAATTTGTATAGGGTTGTCATAGTAGAGAATCACTCCTTTATAATGCCTTTTCTCTGCATATTCATAGGTGCTGCAGATGTGATTAAAATTCAAATCATTGCTTGCAATTCCTCATTGTTCAAAAAAATTGATTTTTGTTTCAGCAAAAGGTTTCTTCAGATTATATAGCCAGAAAAACGTTCCATTGAAAAGTAAGTATTTCCTTAATATAAATAATTGCACTAAAATTGCGTTCTTTAAGGGAATCAAAGATTCCGTAAAAATCCAGTGGATGCACGGAACTTGAAAAGCACGTAATATTCCGTAGCATCGAAGCTTATACACCCACTACCATTCCACTTCTTAATATTATGGACGTACATTAACCACATAGATTTTAATGATAATTGGAAATGTATATTCCATTTAATTTCTGAATATTGATAGTTTTTATGAATGGAATGACAAACTTAGATAAAGAAAAACTTAGATAAACTTAGGATAAAGAAATGTTTGCCAACTATCAAAAATTAATTATCAACGGAGCTTATTGTGTTCCCTAACAAATTTTTGGATTTTGGAGTATTTCATGTTAAAATGTTTTGCTTAAATTGTTAGTAATTATTAGTGAGAATCGAGTTTTTAAGTACTTCCTAACCGCAGTTTTGAAAATAGTTTAAAAATTCTTTTTCCAAGTAAATATGTATGGATTTCGACCTTCGAAGTGATTAAAATGTAATTCTTGTTGAAGGACTCCCACTATTTTTGCTGGGTGTTTAACATATTACAATGACGTATACTTAATTTGGATTATATAGGTATATAAGATCTAATAAAATTCCAATGTTACTGAAAGTATCAAAATTAAAATCAATCATGGTTGAAAATATTGCTGGTGTAGGTATTCTGAAAATTCGCTACAGTATTATATGCAGAAGTTATAGTGCAGAGATATTATCAGAATTTTTTTCGGTATTTGTCACTTATTGCTGCATTACTTGCATAATAGTAAGAATTTGGTGCATTATTCCCTTTATCTTTAATTCATGTTACTCATACTTAACAAAAAGTGTGCCCGTTCAGGCGTACAACATTTACTTAAATATTTATCTAATTATAATAAATGACAAATGGTTTAAACTTTCTTGTGCCATATTTATTTCTACAAAAAAGAGAAACTGATGCAACTGGAAAAAGTGATTTTTATAAACTGAGAACAATTTCAATTTGGCACAGCCTAATACTCCCCCAAAACATAGTCGAGCACTGGGCTATATCGTACCTCCGCTTCTGTTTCCTACCATACAAACTGACAGAATTTCAGAAATTCACACATTTGTAGGCTGGTGTGACCCAAATTTTTGTTTATTTGTTTCTAATACCTTGCAGAATTTGACCATTTGACAAATGGTCTATATAGCCCATATATTCTTAGATTCCCATTTCTTACATGTTTACATTAAATTTATTCAAACTTGGTAACTGTTTGATGCTTGCCAAAAAAAGGTCTCACAATAAAAAAGACCAGCATTACAAATTTTATGGTTTTCCGAAATTCTATTTTTGCTTCGATATTTCTTTTCGGTATGCTGCAACAGACTTTTTTTCAATACATTAACTTAGGAATATAATGAAAATACATTAAAAAATTGACTTGATGCTCCTGATACCTCGCACACAAAACAATTTGACCTACATATTCGTAGATTCATATATTTCTAGTAGTTATATTGAATTTAATCAAATTTTGCACACGTTATGCGTTTGGTGAAGTAAATTCTAGGAATAAAAACGGGCGTTATTGCCACATAACTTCTAACAGCACCCGTACAAATTTCCGATCTAATCCATATATTCTTAGCTTCATATCTTTCTAGTAGTTGTGCTGAATTCAGTCAGTCAGATTCATCGATGTTTCATTTTATCTCTGTAATGCCTAATTTGTAGACAGCAGTTACCTAATTTTTTGGCAATTATATTACATTATAGTGGTTTATTAAAGTTCAAAAAATCAAGCAGTTAACCCCGCTCTCTCAAGTTACTCCTACAGAAATTGAATAATATTCCCCATATATTCTAGAATTACACTACGTCCATTCTGCATCCATCACACTCTTGATGATGGATGAAGATATAAGATATATTAGTTTTTCACCAACGCCATACCATTTGCAACAAAAATTATTAGCAAATATTAATTTGTGGGGTTGTGTTTGCACAGAGGAAAAAATTTAGTTTAAAAAACAAAAATTTACCGGCCACAAAGAGCAAAACAATCCCCTTTCTTCACTCGCATTAAAATAATTAATATTTTCCGGCAATACAAACTTGACATCAAACTTTGTCTTTTTCTTCAAGTGGTCATCTTCTTCCTTTTTCACTTCCTCTTCATGTATAAATTAAGTTTACTCCTTTGCTTAAGCAGATTTCGTCGCTTCCCATTGTCTTAGTTAAAGTCTTTGCCAGCCACGGTTCGTTTTGCCAACTTGTTTTACTCGGTGACAACTGTTAAGTAAAGGCGTCTTTGTCCCATCAGACATTTGACCAAAAAGATAAAACAATAAACAAATGGCAAGAAGTTGAAATGACATCTTGTTTGCATAATGTACGCCAGAAAAATCTTTGGCAATCGCATTAGAGATAGATAAACAGTTGAAAATTATACAAAGTTTTTAAGGTGGAGGAATTATTAAAATTGAGACAGAAAATACAATTTAAAATGGAAAAAATAGCTTTGGTAATAAAAAATAATTAAATTAAAGAATTAAAATTACATATTGAATTAAACTGAACGCAGGCGTATTAGTGATAATAATTGCATAATATTAGTGCTTATCATAAATTGAGACAATCGTCAAAAAATATGCATCATAATTACGCTTGGCTAGAATGTAGTTTGATTATGTTTCAAATCATACGTTACTGCGTATACATGCTCCACATGATGGTAATAGATCCAAAATCTAAATAAACTGAACCTCCTAAATTAAAAATTAAAGTCGAATTAAGTTAAAAGTGTAAGTACAGCTTCGGTAACGAAAAAATTGGTAATGAATTAAAGCTATTTTGAATTGAACTAAGTATAGATTTCTTAATGATATTAATTGGATACAAAAAAAAAATTTACTTTACTGGTGTATAGTTTAGAAACCAATCACAGAATTACACAAGCACACTACGGTAAGAGATTCGAAAAAGTTAACAGCATCTTTTAAATTCTAAAATTGAATTCACTATTGTGTAACGCTTTTACTGTTTGAGATCTTTTTGTTCCAGTTTTATTGGAGCAGATCCGTGAATCTGTTAAATTCAATATATAATTCCACATTCTGTATGCGTTTTGGTTCTTGACATTTTTTCAGAATTGTGTCAGATCCAATTTTGGCAGAAGTAATTGTAATGTTAGCATTAATTTGAGCACAATATTCTTAAAAATATGGGTATTTATTTTAGAACCGTACTTCATTACACATGAAATAAAAATGTGCCAAAAAGGTGCCAGAAGCCTATACAAGAGAGTCCAAAAATTGTAGTGTGCGGTATAGTGTTGTTGCATGATAACTGACAATTTAGTGTTAATAAAAATTAACCATTCCGGAAAAATAACAGCGAAATATCATTGCTAAGCAATAATTTGAAAAATAGTAAAGAACTGACAAATGTAGTTCACAATTTCTAATTAAGTTATGGTCTGAATAGAAATTTAAATTCAGCAAAATTAAACCCAGCATAGCGATTAATTAAAAAAACTAAGAAGACTAAATTTATTACTAATCTGAAACATTCTGACCTTCACTCGACAAAATTGTGCAACAAAATTTTTTGCAAAAGTTCGTACTGAAAGTCGGGAAACCTCAGTTTTGCACTGTAGTGAAGATCTACAAACTTCGAAAAGTTCTATGCTCCATTCTCACAAGAGATTTGTGTATTTATGCTTACAAATATCGATTGAGCAAAGAAGAGAAACCTTTTGACTACGCACAACGAAAATAATTCATTGAATGTATTGTTGGATAGTAGCACGTGGACTCCGATTTTTCAGACAGAGGTGAGACTCATCAAAACTCAAAATTCAGGGTTCAAAAAATGTACAACTGATGGTTGGGAATCATATGGGTCCACACTTTGTCACTGTTTGGCTCAGATTTTTGGATGGAAACATTACTGGGATAGTATTCTTCAGAAATACGACTGATCAGACAATAGCAAACAGTTGTGGTCGTTAGAGTGATAGTTTTTTGTTTTTCAATTAGAACAAATGTATATGTATATGGATGACATGTAATTGCAATACATCTTGAGGAATTACTAGGCTTACAATTTCTGCAAAATTTTTGATTTGATATGCAATTTGGCATCAAAATCATGAGATTTAACATCATTGGATTTGCCTTTTAGCAATTTTATTGTGTCGGGCTTATTTCAATTAGTTTAAAGGCATTCATGCCTTCAAAGAGAAAATAGAGTTTTGCATCGATAAAGCAGAACTGCAGAACTGCTACGGAAAGTTTCGACGGAAGAATGCATATGTGGCACCTATACAATATGACATATATATATATATATTTGTTGTTAATTAGGTATACTTCATATTAATAATTCATGCAAAATATATGAAATGCAAAGCAACCCCTACATGAAAAACTTTCAGTACCGTATCGAAATTTAATTGTTGTAAACCAATCTTAAAGATGCGCTGTTTTCACACGTCGTGTCAGTATTATGAGATTGCAATTAAAGAGATGTAACAATTTTCACGATCATCATATCATTCAACAATAAAGGACCTTCACTTCACGACTGTCATGATCAGAAATACCCAACATCAACCGTATGAGTAATATTAATTGAGACCAAAGGTGCAGTTAGTAGTTATTAAACAAATTATTAAACATATATTTTAAAGAGGCTTTCAGAAATCTTCCTGAGTAACAATTAGAAAAAATTTACTCAAGATTCATTATAATTGGATGCACAAAGTAAAGGTCGATAAGTAAAAAGCCGTTTCACATTGATTTTTATGTACAAATTTCTAAATAGAACATAACGAATTCGAAATTCCCTCACACACCTTGTCAATTTCATACATCTAGTGAGTTGACGCACGCTATTTTTTTTTTTTTTTTTCTTATAAATTTTGAACGTTGTCTGCTATGAAACTGCAAGTA